>JBCAUI010124430.1:0-18473 GCA_038406195.1 Haplosyllis anthogorgicola
AATACACCAGCCTTGAGCGTCGTGAAAGTGCCCTGTGGATGCTCAATAACAAATTCCGACATCATCTTGTCCAGTACCACCTCCAAGTGCACGCAAATTCCAGAAAACAATATCACTTTTAAACTAACAATAAATGCCCCGGTACTTCACAGCTTTGGGAGATTACCCCCAAACATAACCGGCATCTCGGTAGACACGCACTTGAAGATCTCAATGCCCAACATGGATGCAGCAAGAGAAAGGCACTTGGCCGAGGGGCATTCATTGGTCCATGACGCCATGAACCTCAAAACTCTGACCAATCAGCTGGCTCAAAGTTCACAAAACATCTCCTGGTTCAACAGTGCCCTATTGTCTATAGACGCTGGTACCTCCCACCCAATATTCGAACTAGTGATAGCAGGGGTATCAGCGACAAGTCTCATCCTCAGTATATATACAATCAGAAAAATCCACTCTGTCCTTTCCTTGACTGCAATCATGGCTCACACATCAGCGTTCGACTTTGAAGCATGGAAACAACAGGTGGGTGACTTGAACCCAGAGTGGTATGACTCTGATCTAAACACGGTCATGCCCATAGGGGTAACACCTGGTGAGGCACACGTCTCCGTGCGAGACTACCTGCCACCGGCACAGATAGTAGGAGGCCAGACGGCATACGTCGTTGTCCTCATATTTGTGCTGGTGTGTGCCTATTTTGGGTGCAGGGCAATACGAAGATCGTGTGCCAAAAGAGTGTGCGCGGCCAGCTCTAGGGACGACCGCAAGGCACCCTACCTGGCTCTGAAAATGTTCGACGGGTGGGGTGAGCTACTCATCCCACTCCTACCGCTTCCTTATGAAAGCAACTTAATCTCCCTCTCCGAGATGGCACCCATCCTGACACGCATCAAAACCTCCTGGTGTGGATGCGCTGTGGACATGGATTGGTCAGACAACGTATCCATAACCGTGAGCGATTGGATCCTGACCTTCCCATGTCCCACGTCTGTGTGGGTTCCATTGTTGGACAGGTGGGCGGTAGCACGTGCTATTAGGCGCCTCTCACCACGACCAATTCTGGTTCTTGTCACCAATGGTGAGCATCTCCAATTACCAACGAATATGGAGACAGTGTCATCACACACACCGGCAGTAAGGTAAAGAATTTCATTTTCACATATGATCACCGGCAAATACAATACAATACACCGACGCGACGCCAGCCTATAATGAGGCACACCCAGTTATGACTGAGTGTGGGGATCGTGCGAATTTACACGATCATACTCTATGAGGCGTCAGTGGCCGGCACACTCAGTTGGAACTGAGTGTGGGGATCGTATGAACATCAACATAACCAATCACAAAAAAATTAATTGACAAGCTAACACAGGTACATCTCTTTTCCAGGAATCACAATTAGTTAGACCCTTATAATCAATAAATTACAACATGAAACCGACCACCGCTCAGCGTACTCTGAGCGTCAAACCAATATCCCCTTAGATAATAAATCACCAGTCCAGAATAAAATTTTTGTTCCTCCATTACACATGACCTCTCTTTTGTAACCAGAGCGAGGAGAAGGGATAACACGGGACAGAGAGGAACAGAACAGGCGGGACGGACGTGGGTCGGCTCTTACGAAAACCTATGCAACGACGACGCCGACAGCATTGTCTAGGTCCGGACGGACAACAACTAACACCAATACCACCACATGCCACGACCGGCCACATATTCCTACTAAGAAAACACTCGCCATCAGCAAGAATCACAATGACGGCAAGTGTGTGAGATTCACGTCCTTTTTCGGACCCACGATAAAAAACATTTATATTGTGGGAAAGGACAACTCCCAGTACAAGATAAACATTGACTCGTCTGAAACCCTAATTGTATATTATTTCGACGAAGTGAACCCTTTGGACAGGCTTGATTGAGTCATACTTCAAACAATCAAACATCTACTTAACAGATTCTACCTCCCACAAGACAGAGATTCAAATAATTTTGTAAAATATAGGGAGGAGTCCATGTACTTTGAACGCCGACCAAAATTGTCCTACCACTGGCTATCACTACTACCTCGTTACCGATCTCGCACAATTTACGGTACACAATGTATATTTTTGACACAAAATGACATCACGCCAGGGTAACCAGGCCGATGTTTGGTATATTTTTGTACACTATTTAAGATTTACATCAGGTTTTTCATTTATCTATTGTAAAATAACTCATGTTGAGTATGATGAAAGACCTCCCTGTTGAATGTTACTATTATACCGAGTACTAAGACGGGCACAGTGATGAATGAACTATGGGTAATTACGGTTTGATTCTTTTACAAGTACAGACACCATACCGGTCATTCACATGCCCTGAGACTCAACGCCACACCAGTATTGTGTGCTTGTATTTATTTATGTACATTTGATGTAAAACACTTACACTACCACCTAAACCAAGAACCTCATGTTCCCCATAGTAGTCTATACACATGTATGGTCAGCAATCAATATTGCCTGCCCAGTTTAGAAAAAAGAAAAAAGTAGTAACATAGATATTTATTTATGTATATTTCATGTAAAACACTTACACTACCACCTAAACCAGGAACCTCATGTTCCCCATATTACTCTATCACATGTATGGTCAGCAATCAATATTGACCTGCCCAATTTAAAAAAAAAAAAAAGTAGTAACATAGATATTTTCCATGCAGATGAACGATTGTTCATAAAAACCACAGTTGGTATAGCACATATAGCAACACAGCCTCGTGCATAGCATATGTCAATGTGCCTGGTATTGTTACCCATGGGGACAATACCATGTATAATTCGTATGTACCGCACTACAGTATTACATTGTATTGTCATCAAAGTAGAATATAATAGAAATTAGCTGCATTACATAAAATTATAAAATGCAACCAAAAAAAATTGTGCAAACCACAACAAATAGCATGCATACCAAAATACTGATCACATTATTGTTTCAAAAATATCAGTTCGGTATAAACATATATACATTTTTCACGCATGAATCCATTTATCTAGATGTATTCTTATAATATGTTTGCTTTAGGACATGATCTGAGATACCATCAAGTACTCACCTACACTATGATATCGCATGATTTATGTCAATTGTAGATTTATATAACGACATGTATCACATTTTCTCATACATTTACGTATACTCATAAAAAAACAGTTGTTACAGTTATTGTGCGTGAATCCACTATCACCGCCACAATAAATTTATATTTGCTTCATAAGAACCAGATGGTCTCCATTTCTTGTTAGCTGTTTCCACATTTTTCGTGCTGACACTTCCTATATCACTTGGTTGGCCGTCTTGATGAGTTGGCGTCTGTTGGTCGATCGACGACGAGAATCAGCAGTACTCCACACACATTTCCAAATCCTACGGTCATAGAGGCACATATCTAATCACAAAATTACTTCTCCGAGGGTACACCACCGATCGTTCAAAACAGCAAATCGTACTCCCAAATCCTGAACGTGAACACACAAATATATCTACACATATCACAAATTATATCCATGATCGCGTTGCCGAGCGACTGGGGTCCTGAAACAAGGTATATTTGGCGTCATATAGGTAGAGGCGAGCCCTCGTGGGTTGTTGACGGCAGTCGTTGACTCGTAATCCTTGATCACACTCTAACTCCAAAAACCCAAACACTAACATCCTCCGTACTTGTCGAAAAAGACATCCACCGATCACACCATACACATAAGTGTCACGTTGACAGCACTTCAGCCAGGACAAATACCAAAGTCATAGCGGATATTTATGTTAGGGACCACGAAAGTGGACAAAAGACAAAGGCTGTTTAAACATGACTGGGCTGCTGTCAATGGGCGCGAGAATTTGGCGGTTTGGACGATGCCACCTTGATATTGTACTCCAAAATTCCCGAATAGCTGTTTAACCCGACAGCATCCTGAAAAACAGGCCGTGTGATCAAGCCGTTTATGGCTTCGTATGTCTCCTCCAAATCCATTTCTGCTCCGTCATCCGACCGTTAGTGCCCAAATGGACCATCACAACTCGACTCTAGGCCGTCCGGTACTGCATACATGGCCGCCTGTCACAATGAACCGTTGTGTACAGACGCGGGGTCAACCAAGCCGACCCCGGCCCGTCGACCAATCAGAGACGTCGGAACGGGATTGGCGCCAAAAAGTTTGACCCACTTCCGTTTGAATAAAGTAAACAAAGACACGTGCGTGCGGGAGACGATGCTATCGAACATCAACAAAGCCGTAACACGACGGCGACCCATACTTTTCCAAATTCGACATCTTTCAGACACACAAATTAATATTCTAGGCAAAACGGAGATTGCCTGGGAGTGTAGGGATGATGCCAGGGGCAACTACTTCTGAGTAATCTTCGATGACTCAGAACGTATACCCCCCAGAATGATGTAGAGCCCGGTTAGGGGTTTCATCATGCTTTTACATAATACGTAGACCAGACAGGTGGCTGGCGATGAATCATTGACCAGCTGCACCACCTGTACCTCCTATTGGATCCCGAAGTGATTCATGATAATGACATCACTATTCTATTTATAGACTACGGGTAATCATAGAATGGAGGGGTACATAAGTCAGGAGGACCGAGAGATCGTGGCCGTGCTAGCTAGACGACCAACGGGATGTGTGCTACGGACTCCGGCCTCCACTAACTCAGACTTAGTGCCACGCCCACCTTTAGGCTTTATTATGGAAACTCTATTGGAAGTACTCTGACATTGACGGTCCCTACCACCAATGTCACGAGATACGACCTTGACCTTTAGGACAACCATTTGACCCGGATACGGATTCACAAGTGACCTTTGACCCCTAGACATTAACCCATTAAGGTTCATGACTCGTGCCAACCATTTAGAGGTAATTGTCAGTTGTTATTAATGTGGAAAGTTATGGTGATTCACTAATCACCATAGCAGTGACCCTCTCTGGTCGGATTATATGTATTATTATCTTTAGGTTCATAATATATGTATTAACTGTAAGAACGCGTTTTGTCTTTCTTTCTGGGATCTAATATTCTTTATTCAACATACAGAATATAGTAAGTTACAAATAGAACTGGAAACTATCTTACACCCCGAGATAGGTAACCATGTCACTGGTGGAGAACCATTTAAAGATACCAGTCCTCTTCAAAAATGAATAGCAGTAGCAAACGTACATATAATTTAAGGAACAAATCGAGAATCCCAAAAACACACCAACCTAAATTCACTAAAACTAAAGAACCGCTGAAGAGCGGCAAACTAGCCAAAAAGTCTAGAGCACTTTCCCCGACTTCGATAAGTCTACTAGCATCCGACAACTCATCTCAAGGAGACCAAAACAACCAGGAGACACCAACACCTGCACATCAAAATACTCCTGCTCCACAACAGGCATCTTCGAGGAAGCGATCAGCAAACGACACAGGTAGTTCCAGCACCGGAATTGTGAGTATCAAAAAACTTAGAAAAGACGATAAACTACAAACAAGTCAGGTGAGTATAAATCCAATTTCTGATTCATCATCTACTTTAGAACACACCATCGTCAATTTAGATCCCACAACACCAGCCAAAGCGAGAAACACCCCCCCCAACCAACTCACCATTCCACACACTGTTGAACCAGGTGCCCATGCAGATCATTCAGCTGAAAACTCGACTGAATCCAATTGCGGAAATACCTTGAGATTATATGCACTAGGAGTAAACATATCCTTACCATCCCTACCCAGCTCGCACCACACACTTGACGAGCTGAGTCACCAAGCTTCTTGGCCCAAACCACCCAGTTTTCACCAAACACCGAAAAACAATCCCATAGCCCATAGCACACCCCATAGCAATCAAGTAGGAAACATTCCCACATCACATACTGGCCATAATCAGACCAGTATCACCCAAACCAAACCTGAAAGACCAAGAAGACTCAGAAAATTTAATTTGACATACATATCCACCTCAAGTGAGGGAGACCTCACACCTTCACCAAGACTACAGAACAAACCAACCAATATGGGTTTGGACGAGAACAGAGAGTGTCCTTCACCATACAGTAATCCGCCCTCCCCAGTCGTATCCCCATATGGCATACAATTTTTCGATTACAACCATCATGTTGATGCCACAACTTGTAAAGGTGCCTCCTCCTCAGTTCAAAGGGACGAACGGCATGCAATGACTGGCCTAGGAGACAATTTTAAAACACCTAGAAACCAACGAGGTCCACCCTCGAGGAGCCCACCAGAGTTATACCCAGATCTGGATGAATTCGAACACCAAAATTTTCCAACCCAATCGAGATACGGCGACAGGGACAAGGTAAAAAGATACCTGAATATGGACATGGCACCATCCAGTCCACCCAGGGACCTAGCTTCCAAATTTGCCACCCAGATGTACATAAGTGACAATAACAAAAACGCTCAGAAAGAGCAAAGAGAGGATAACATCCCCAAGAAAAAACAAAATGCGCCGTTCAATTTCACAAAAAACGTGCTGCAAACAGAGAATCCTCAGCCACAAGCCAATAGGCAACAGACCGCCCCAACCCTCGGCTACCACCCATCAGCACGGAGGGACCCACCTAGTGCTACAAACCCATGTAGCACAACTAGTGTAGAAGGCTTGGCGGCCAGAATAAACCAAATCACAAATAGCCTAGACATCCTAGTGCTGAAGGTGAATGAGGTAGCCACCAGCCTAGCCAGTGAAACATCAGAAATCATTGACTCAATGGCGGGCATGTCTATGAAATTTTACGATAATCATGATAGAAACCGCATAAAATTCGCCGACACATTCGGGCACTTGTCGCACCTACAAGACCGGGTGCGCTACCTAGAAGATAACCTCGGATCCATTAGGGACTCTACCAAAAGCACAAAGAGCCTCTTCGATTATGACAAAACAAAGAACCTGTGTGAGCAGCACTGCGATGGCAGTGCCCTAGCTATAACAGACTGGGTTACTCGAAATTTTGTCACAAATTCACCACAGGTCGCCCCATTTAAAGGCATGTTCTGTTCTGCCACAAACAGGCAAACACAGATAGGCGCCCCAATGTGGCGACCGACTAACAGCCCTCCCAGGTACAGCGCTTTGCACCTCAACGCTCAGAGTAGAGGTCACGAGAGCGATGGAATATATAGGCCCAAACCTCACAATACTCAATGGGAAAACGACGTGGAACAGCCACACATCAATGCACACTTCGTACACCAACCACGGCATGGTGCAGAACAGTGCGCTCTCTCGTCAGTAGCCCATCCTGACAGGCATACTGGTGCCTATTCCGTCAATTCACCACCAAACCAAACGTACCCCACTCAGTCCCAGTACCCCACAGAAAGACAACCGTGGAGAACGAACATGACTGGAGTGACAGGACCTGCCAAATTCTCTGGCCCAGATCAGTACAGATCGGCACAAGCTTTCATAGAAGATTTCCAACACTACGTGACCACTGCAGCCCCTAATGACCCCGTAGGTCAGGCAAAAAGACTGTTCTTCTTACTAGACGGTAGAGCCAAGCAGTGGTACAGGCAGAACGTACTAAACAAACCCATCCAAAACGACCCTGAAGCCCTGTACAAAGCCTTCTTAGAGAGATTCAAATATGAAGATCCAGTCTCACTGATGAAAGGGTACAGGTACAGATCCCAAGGGAAGGGAGAAACTGTCGCGGACTACATGTCTGACATGATCCTGCTACTAGGTAACAGCGATCTGCCCGAAATTAGACAGGTCGACCAGTTACTCAATGGAATGGATAGAAACATCGCCAATCCAGTCAGAATAGACCAACCCAAAACACTACATGAGACTGAGAAATTAGCTATAAAGCAGGAAATGATCATCAAAGGTAGATACAGAGACAGGGACAACGTAGCCGAAAAGCTGGCCACTCTTGAACATGAACTGAAATATATAAAAACAGTTCCCAGAGATTTCTGGTACAGAGATCAGGGAGACGGTAACAACCGACGTTCCACCGCTCCAGAGCGCAGGAACTACAGAGATTATGATAGGAAAAGAAGAGAAACAGATTCTGACCAAAGGCCTCAAAAATACAATAGCAATGACAAAGATAGAAGGTCCAGCAGGTACGACGACCACCAGAGGTCCGAAGGCCGTCAAAACAGTGACTCCCATAAGAAGTACCAGGACAGAGGTAGTAACGATAATGATAACAGGCAAAACCGAAATTATCAGAATAAATACAGGACGAGGTCTCAGGAATCTAACAGGTCAAACAGAACCCCCTCCACAGGTCGCGATTCGAGCGAAAACAGATCGCGTAGTGTAGATTCGGACAAGGGAAATAGGAGCAAACCCGACTACAACAACGACCGACCTGATTATCAGAGAAAACCTGACTATAATAGAAACAGAAGTCAGTCATCTGATAGACGCCATAGCGGAAATGATAAACCGAGATATGGCAGCAGGAGCAACACCCCAGAGAGATCGGAGCACAGACCACGATCTCACTCTAGGGAGAGCTCCGGCACCTTCAAAGGCGGATCTAGATCATCCTCCAGAGACTAACGGTCAGGGGACGATCATGCGATATCTCGTGATCAAGACCCTGCCACCGAGTTTAACAAAACAAGCAGTGTAAATATAGCACATACAAAAAATGACGTAGACGTCACCAAAAAACATAGAGAAAGCCACAGTCAACAGACTGGGCATGAAATAGCAAATAATCATACGACTCAATGTAAATACAACAGTGTAGAAAATGTAATCAACATGGTAGAAACAGGCCCAAAAACAATTCATAACAACCATATACAAAAACCGTCAACAAGACACGAAGCCAATTGTGTAGCACTAGATAACCGTTATAATAAAAATGAATTTTCACAGATTGAAAATCACCAAACAAATACAAAAATAAAAATTAACAAAAAATGTCAAATCAACAACATAGAAGCGATCAGTGAGGACATGGCCACACACCAGTCAGCCACCCCTCACGCCGCTGAAGACCAACCTCAGCCTGATTCCAAGATGTCAAACTTTGCTCCAGACATTAGAAGGGGAAAACCCAAAACCGGATGCAAAGATTCGCGACAAATAGATGCAGCTCTAAACCCAGAGATACTAGACTGCCCAATAACTCTGAAGCTCACAGTGAAAATGCACCAAAATAACAGTGGTCATCCAGTGAGCTCCACAGTCCAGACAGCAATCGAACACGGTTCAATATGGGTTAGCATAGCTGAGCTATCTACTAGAGCTCTGGTAGATACTGGGGCAACAATTAGCTTCATGTCCCCAAAATTGTCTCGCAAACTAGAACAAAATCACACAGTACTGATTAGCAGGCCATGCAAAACCAAGGTTTTCCTTGCAGACGACAGTCATGTTTTCTCAAAAGCTGTAATAATGGCACCGGTAAAAATAGAAGACAAAATTTTCATGCAGGCTTTCCACATATTGCCGAATATGAAAAGACCACTAATAATAGGAGTAAACTTCCTGAGGAGATACAAAGCTAAAATACAGTACGGCGAGCAAACATCACAAAGGCTATATAACATAACCACCCCCAACAAAGTAGTGTTACCACCCAGGTCCGAAACCATAGTCCAAGCAACAGTCGTCGACTATGAAAATCTGGACAAAATATATGGACAAACAGAGAACGTTGCAGACAACAGAAAATATCAGGTCAAAAAGACAATAGTAGAGAGCACAAAAAACAGACTCCCAGTTCTACTAGTCAACAAGAGCAAGAACAAAGTTGTACTGGATAAAAACAAAAACATAGCTACTCTAAGAGCAATCACCAAACCAGAACCAAACAGCCATCTGATTGAAGAGTCTAATGAATATTGCATGATGATGGATAGCTACGAGCCAGACCAAGATATATTTGACATAAAAACACCAATAAACAGCAGAGAAACCGCTGACACCCCCAACACAGATAGGGATGCACCATTGAAATGCAAGTACAACACAGATCTAACCAGCACTCAACTGGAGCAAATACAAAGCATCATAAAAAAACATACCGACGCTTTCGTCATTGACGATAACCACATAGGGCTAAGAAAAGGTTATGAGGTCAAATTAGAGCTCAAACCAGATGCCAAACCAGCCAATAGACCTCCATACAGAATGTCCCCCAAGAAAGAGGAATTTCAGAAGGAAATGATAGAGCAACAAATCAAACAAGGAGTCATTGAAGAAAATTTTGTCCCAACTCAATGGAATGCTCCAGCATTTTTGGTAGGCAAGCCAGGGGCTGACCCAAGTAGTGCCAAGGGCTTTCGACAAGTAATTGATTTTAGAGGGCTAAACAAGTGCCTCAAGGTCTTCTCATACCAGTTCCCCAGAGCAGATGACATTATAAGCACGATTGGGCAGTCACAACCGAAGTTTATGACTTCCCTGGACATACTGTCTGCTTACCATCAACTGGCACTGTCAAAAGAGTCTAGGCACCTCACAAATTTTTGTGCCAATGGCACAAATTACGTTTTTACACGTTGCCCTATGGGTTTGATAACTTCATCTTTTGAGTACCAGAACATGATGGAGCTGCTCTTGCAAAAGTGCAAATACAGAAATGCAGTTGCTTACGTCGACGATGTAGCCGTCTACAGCCCAACTTGGGAGCAACACCTGAAGGACGTCGATGAAGTTCTTTCTATCTTTGTCGAGGCAAACATCAAACTAAAACCAGAAAAATGTCTGTTTGGAGCCACCTCCATAGACTTCTTGGGTTTCAGAATAGATGGCAAAGGTGTATCACCATCGCCGCTAAAAATCTGGGCGGTTAAAACCTATCCGATACCTAAAAAGATTTCAGACCTAAGAGCATTTAATGGAATGGCTCAATTTTACAAGCGCTTCATAAAAGACTTTGCAAAAATTATGAAGCCATTATATGAACCAACCAAAGGCATAGGCCAAACAACCAAACACGATGGTTCAAGAAAGAGTGATGGAAACACTACTTTCCAATGGACGACAAGCATGCAGATAGCTTTCGACAAAATCAAATCAGCAATCTGCACTGATGCTGTGATAGCACACCCAGTACACTCAAAAGAAAAAACAATATTCACGGACAGTAGCAATACTGCCACGGGTGCCTGCATTTGCCAGATGGACGAAAACGGTTTTTATAGGCCAATAGAATTCATAGGCAGAAACCTGACGCCCACAGAAATGAGATATGCCACCACAGATAGGGAAATGGTTGGAATAGTCTTTGCTTTAAAAAGATTCCACCATTACATAGACGGCACACACTTTGTAGTGTACACTGACCACACAGCCTTGATATCATTATTTAACAAACAAGAAAATATCAAAAACGGTAGATTGGCCAGGTGGGCAGATGTTATCATGATGCATGACTTTGAGGTAAAACACATCCCAGGTAAAGACAACAAAGTGGCGGACGCCTTATCCAGGCGACTGTACCCACCTCAGGATGATGAACCACTACCCATTAGAAAACAAGGTAAAGTGGTGATGCCCCCAAAACAACTAAGATTTTCACAACTACTTTTGACAAAGTTCTTTACAACGGATCAAGTAGTTCCCCCAGAACCTATCCTCTTGGGAAAGCCAAGATCAATTTTGAAAGATGGCAAAACTTGGGGAGAAAGAGCAAGTGATGCTGGACACGGCGGTCAACGTCGTCACTCACCGAAGCGTAAACGTTCAACAAAAACAAAGAACGACGCAAATTTGCTATGTGACGACAGTGAAGAAACCACTACGGACGAGAACACTGAACACTTGTACGCCGTAACAAGATCGGTCTCCTTCACCCAGCCAAACGTATTCAAAACAAAGTTAACGGCAAAGAAAATAAAACCAACCGCCATAACAGCTAAGAAATCAACAAAACCTTTCAAGCAATTGTCCAAAAACATTGCCACAAATAAACCAAAAATACCAAGATCTGTTGTTGCTAGAAAACACACCAAAACATTAAAAAAGATAGTCCCTCTAATAGAATTGACTACAGAAGAGATATTTAGGGAACACACCCTGATTCCCAGCAAAGACGATCTATGCTCAGCACAAAGTCAAGACAGGTTCGCCAATGGCATGATCAAGTTCATAAAAAAAGGAACCATACCAGAAGATGACGAACTGTCCAGACAGATTCTCATGTACCATGACCAATTTATACACTTCGATAGTATTCTATACAAACTATCATCATTGGATCACAGGAACACGCATAGCCCCTTCGCCCAAGTAGTAGTTCCAGAAGCCTGGGTGGAAAAACTAATAAACACCATCCATTCTTCCCCTCTGGGAGGCCATGCAGGTGCACTGGCAACGTACCAAACGATACGTAGGAATTTCTATTGGAGAACAATGTATAGGGACATTTACTCGTTCTGC
Organism: Haplosyllis anthogorgicola; assembly: GCA_038406195.1. NCBI lineage: Eukaryota > Metazoa > Annelida > Polychaeta > Phyllodocida > Syllidae > Haplosyllis > Haplosyllis anthogorgicola. The sequence goes on from JBCAUI010124430.1 coordinate 12,437, forward strand.
AACTTCTGCACTACATGCATTATCACCAAAAAGAGATCCAAAATAGCCAAACCCCCAATGAAAATCAGAGAACCCGTCCTGACCGCCTACTCCCACATAACAATAGACACTGTGGGACCCCTAGGTACGTCATCAGATGGGGCCAGATATATACAAACAGCCATTTGCCATGGAACAAGACACGTAGTGGCATGGGCAGACAAAGTGAGCACTTCTGAGTCAATCATAAAAGGCATCATAAACAAAATTATATCTGTATATGGGACTCCTCAATACCTCTACAGCGACAATGCTGCCGTGTATAAATCAAATTCCTTCAATAAGTTCTGCGAACTATTTGGAATAAAACACATCTTTGGTTCCAGCTTCAGATCTCAATCTCAGGGAAATATAGAAAATAGAAATTTAACCATACAACAGACCCTCAGGGCGTATGTTCACAAAGCCCACAACAATTGGTCTGAATTTCTACAGCCAGTAATGTTTGCAATAAACAACAAGGTGTCGGCAGCAACAGGTTATTCTCCAAACTTAATTTTGTTCGGCAGACAACCTATGTTGCCCACTCTGGCTGCACTAAAATTATCACAATTCCACGGACACAACACTACCCGAGAGATGACACAATTCCTCATGAAACAACGGGACGAAATACACAAGTCCGCTGCTAAAAACCTCCATAAATCACATATGGACATGAAAGAAAGGCACGACAAGACGGCCAAACTAATTAAATATGAGATCGGTGACATCGTATATTTACATGTCCCAACCCTGTTAAAAAAGGGAACCTCAAAGAAGCAGCAAGTCATCTACACAGGTCCATACCTGGTAGTAAAAATGAACGGTCCAACAAATGCCATTCTAAAAAGGCTACAAGATGGTTCCATTCTGGATAAATCCATTCACACTAGTAGATTGAGACGTCCCTCCACAAAAGGTACCAGGAAAGATATATTCAAAAAATTGCAAATAGGCCCAGTAAATGAGCAACAAAAACCAAAATTGTAGATAGCAAAAACACACATCTACACGGGTTTACAAGTTCTACAAAAAAAACGAAAAATACAATCACAAAACCAAGCTATAGCTCGATCACAGCACAAGCAACTCAACCTAGACATGTGATTACCTGATTCATATGACTCATCCAGTCCCCGCACGCTCCCACATGCCTTTTAGCTAATGAGATGTAAACACACCGCTACGGTTACCACACAAATCAATCAGGACACACCACCAGGTGTCTAAATATAACTAATTACTCAGATCATGGCCACGACCATGACCAAAAATGTTTACATTTAACCAAAAACCCACACGACACGTGCGAAGCCAATTAAAAACATTCAAGGGGCCGCCGAGTAAGTTTGTTTACTTTTTCCCATGACCACCCCATGCATGCCGCCTACCACGATAGGGATTTACTTCAATCCGCTGCGTGGAGGGGACCGACCACAATAACAACCCAGCCAAGGCGTCAGAGCCTCAGGTTGCAGAGCACTGATCAGAAGTATTACGGCGATCATTACGGAACATGAAAATAGCGCGGCTAGACATCTATGGCACCCCGGGCCCTGGGGCCAGACAATGTTTACCAAATGGTGAGGGAAATAGCCACACCCTCCACCACATCATTACACACCCTCGTATTTCACTAATGAAATATAAACACACAACATGATCAGCAGTCTCAGAGATCAAGCCAGTTCTCTGTGACACTGTTTATTTCACTGACACGTCAGCGACCATATTCACTGATGGACTTAAACACGTCCATCAGGCCAACAGTTCACGTAAAATCAGCTACGTCTTCTCTTCATCCCTCAACCCGTACCTATAGTACAGCGTGATTTTCCGTTATGGTTAACGGAGTCCTTGGTGGGCGTGGCGTTAAACAAACTCCACGTGTAGGCAGTACTGTATTAAGACTGACTTTCCCCAGTCCAGGCATGCTGAACTAGGAACATACATTGCAAAGCCCAGCCACCCCATGTTCAGGCCGCTCGCCATATATAGAGAGAGGCACAGCCTCCGGGATCACACATTGATCCCAACACACACAACACACCAGCTTCAAGATGAATTTTTCAGACATCACCAACACAGAGACACCCATGTCCGTTTGGGAGCTGGAGACTACAGCAGAAATCCTTGACAACATGATAACTTTCGAAACTTCAGAAAGTATCAGAAAAATGTTGTTCGAGCATAGGATTTTTCTGATTGATTTGCCTACATCTATAGTGAGAAGGTACATCACACCACCAGAAGCCGCCACAGAATTGGATCTCAGATCAAGTGTGGTAAGAGAATACGTGATGGGAGCTGCTCTCGAGCTACTCGCGGCAGAACCAAACCTATTCAGCACTCGTCATTCTCTAACAATTACCAACGGCTTCCACCTCATGCTGGCCAGAATATATGTCTACGCCAGTCAGGTGAAAGCAGACATGCCTGAATGGTGCAGCGAGGCAAGCGAAATGGAAGCGGTGAAACAAGCGGTCGAAAAGTGCCTCCAGCTTTTCATGGCCGAACAGAACGAATTCAGGAACGAGCAGAGACCGACACAGTCACCGGTCTCCCCATAAATAGCACCAAACAGTGAGTACCATATTCAATTTTCAAACACACATTCAAAATTCGCGGGCGAAAAGCGCCACCTGTTGCCCGTCACGCCATCAGTATCTAATCAGAGATAACGATGATCACCAGCGAGCAACTCATTTGCATAAAAATTCGGCGACAAAGTCACCAAAAAATATCAAAAAACCGCAAATATCGCGACCAAAAACACTAAACCCCATCGAAAATGCCCAAAAACATAAAGCCCGGCATATTTCAAAAACACAGCAGGGCTCGGAGAGAGTTATAAAAAAAAAAAAACCCAAAAAAAAATCCATTCACCTCCAATGGGGTATAAAAGAGAACACACCGGCGCAAAACGCCACAACTGCGCACAAATATTACACAAAGACACATACGTACAAAAAAAGGAGAAAGTAGAGAAAATGCTGAACGTGTACGAAATCGTCGACCTTTTCGTCTCCAACACAAGCCCTGACGCCAGGAGACAGGCAATTATAAACAATAGACAGTCCATGGAACAGGCCGAACCCGAACTAAGGATGAACCTTTCCCGCCACACGTCGGTGCAAGATTTCCTCCGCCCGGTAGGGCGCACGGAAAGGATGGTATCGATCGCCGTCAGGTACATCACCGAGAACTCGACCCCTGACATGCCACAGAACATTCATCTTGCCAGGTTCCTAGCCCTGTTTATGGCGATGGCATTGGCGGCAGTGATCCGCGTCGAAAACGGCGACACCAGGGTGATGACGCCCCGGAGCTACCAAGCGACGGAGTGGGTCGCGAGGCGTCTCCAGGTAGACGCCAGGAGAGCGCGGGAAGGGATCCCGAACGGTCATTAGCGAGGAGAAAAGTAGGTGCTGTTTTGTCAAATGTATATATCTAGCCTTTTAAGCGACAAAACACACTCATCCAACACATACAAATGCAGAAAAATCATTCTCAACCCGATTCTACCTAAATCACCTTTGTTACAAAATGGCGTTTGTCACGCTCGATTTACCGAAAACTCCTCCAGGGTCCATATCTAATCAGGTCAAAGGACCAATTAGCGTCCCCAGCTCGCCAGCTCCAACCCCAAAAAACCCACAAAAACAGACGCATTTTACATACAACCCAAATACAATCATCGCAAACGAATTTCAAAACAAATACATAGGTTTCAAAAATCAAAAAAACAGAAAAAACCCACAATGGTGACACTTTTGCCGGCGAATCCACACGATCCCCAAGCCCGGGAAAACCACCGACAAAGTTTCCGAACACGCCTACCCAGATTCACCCCGTTTTCATCGAAATGAAGGGCGAAACTACACCATTCTCGCTAATGGGGAACTATAGAGGCCCTGAGGAACACCCGTTAGCAACATCATTATCTATTTCCCCTTTTCTATAGCATAATTTAGCTTCACAAAGTCAACCACGGCGAGAATTGTCCATTCCCGCCATTAAACTGCGATACACACGCTGTGCGCTGCCAGCCGGTCGTTTCTGGGTCAAGGACGCCAAACTTTTTCGACCAATCACAGCGCGCGCTTTTGTTGTGATGACCGAACACCCTCCCAACCACAAACTGGAGCATGGTTATAACATGGCACGGGTTTACCCCTAGGCCAGTTGCCTGCAGTGCTTGGATCCTGTACAACACACACCACAACATGGATTTCGGATCAGCCCTTACACTTGGAGCAGTTACGGCAGCACTATTGCCAAACCCCGGAGCCATATACTCGGCATTTAAAGCCTTGTTTACAGGAAGCACACAGCACACTAGACCAATGGAGATTTATAATTTCCTTCGATTTGGCATGCTGTTCCTGGCACTTGGAGTAACGTCCAACTACGTGGAAGGTGGAGCCATCTTACCCCGACCAAACTATGGTCTGATATTCTCAGAACAGAGAGAAAAACTTCTAAACCTACATAACCATAGACTAGTTAACATCAAGATAGAGCTCCCACTAGATATAGGATCAGTCAACCCAATCCCCATAGCAGACTCAGTAGCCTCAGAAAACCCCTACATTTCACAGAAAGCTAGAGAAGTGGACAAATCAATAACTGATACTTACAACCAGCTCAAGTCACTCCAAACCAAAATTCTAAGTTTTACAGACACCAGTACCAACAAAAAGATAAATATCAACCCAGATAAGTCATCACCTGGACCAGACGTCCCTTCAATAAATACTCCTGGAATAGTCAACAATCAAACCAGGGAAGTACATCCCTTGCCAGAAAACACTAATAGCTCAATACATCGTGCACCACGACACAAAAGAGACACAACCCCCGTCTCACACAATAAAACAATAAACGTTTCGAACAGACACACTAGAGAGACAGTATTACAGCCCGTAGGGAATATAATTGCGACATTAATAGGCTTAGAGACCGAACCAAACGCCAGAAATAGGGCAAGACAGGTAGCACACATCATGTCCCATGCCCGACATCAGGAGAAAATCGAAATACAAACCGCGAATCTGGTAGCCCACCTGGCAAGGCACAGCTACGCCAGGGATTTAGACCAAATGAAAGCTCAGAACGACACAGACATTGCCATAAAACAGTTAGAATACTCCCTCATAAAAACCTCTGAAGGTCTGTCCGCAAGGACAGACTCCCTATCTTCTCACCTAGAAATTGCAATGACAGACGTTCTGCTGCTACAATCTGGTGTAATTTACTTGCAAACCCTTACAAACAAAATAATAGAATTCCAAAACATACTAGACAGCCTACAAAAGTTAGCAGCAGGCCAATTGCCACCGCACCTTGTCCCTTCAAATACACTTCTAAATGAACTGACCAAAATTGACCATATCCTGAGTCTGGAACCAGACTCATACACCGTAGTAAATCTTCCAACATCATATTACTATAAGCAGGCTGTAACTCAATTTTCACTCTCAGACTCCACACTAACGGTAAGCATCAACGTTCCAATAACCAATAGAGAGAGCATGTACTCCTTATTCAAAATCACCATAGTACCCATACCACTACACCCAAACGACACCAAGGCCAGAGGCGTGTCCGTTGCCGTGGGGATACCCTCCTACATAGCTATATCGGACACACAGTTAGAATACCTACAGGTAACCTCGCAGGACCTTAGCACGTGCAAGATAGGCAGCACGTACGACTGTCCCTATCCCTTCCCAATAATAACACCGGCCAACCCAACCTGCGCGTTGGCGGCTTTCCTAAACATGCCACGAGCAGTACACACCCTCTGTAATTATAATGTCATGTTATCAGCCAAAATTCAACCCATGGCTTACCCTGTATCAGATTCAGAATACCTACTGTCTACCCCAGACCACAGCTCCAAATTGATCTGTAGTAACACGACAGCTCATCTCCCGAATACACCAGCCTTGAGCGTCGTGAAAGTGCCCTGTGGATGCTCAATAACAAATTCCGACATCATCTTGTCCAGTAC
>JBCAUI010124541.1:0-18472 GCA_038406195.1 Haplosyllis anthogorgicola
TATTTCATGTAAGAGTTATCAAGAATTAATAAACTATATCCGAAGTCTCAGAACTATCGTTCTAGTCTTTTTACAAATATAAAACGACTTTTTAAAGAAGTTTGTGAATAGTCTTGATATTTTGCAGGGATATGTCACAAAACCGTATTTCAAAGGTCGAGAAACACGTTTTTCACGGACTACCAACACTTAATGATCTGTAAGTTGTACTGTAGAAACTATTCGATAAGAGAGGTGGGAACGACAGGACGGCTAAGGAGATTATTTTTGATAGATAGTAGTTTCGCAAAGTTGAGAGAAATAATGGCAGGCTATCTGAAGACATTTGTAACTTTATTGTCCTATTTTAGTACTCAGTATTCACTCTTCTGCAGCATAACTACAAATAATTGACATTCGTTATTTTGATATATATTTTTTCATTCACAGAATAACTGACGAATTTAGGTTTTGTTGCTTGTTTCAATCAGTTGATAACTGTCTACCAAAGGCTGACGAATTTTCATCCTGTAAGGATCTTATGTCCAACTATGTACTGAGAGTGTCCATATGGGTGTTGGGCATGATCTCCCTGTTTGGTAACACATTAGTGATTATTTGGAGACTAAGAGATTCGAGAGATAGCAAGGTGAGATTTTTTGTCTTATTCGACAAAGTAGTGAATGATTTGCTGAGAAGAGAAACAAGTGTAATATGAATGTACTAAGCTAAAACTCATTGTGAGGGAAGAATTGTGCGGTACAGATTTTTTTTTAGCTGAGCCTTTTACTTGAAGAATCGAGTTCAGTATCGATTTTCTAAAGTTTCTACAATGAAGTGCAATGAAAGAACATTTCATCTTCTGCTCATAAAGTTACACATTTTCCATTTAGGTTCACTCATTTTTGATCACAAATCTCGCCCTGGGAGACATGTTTATGGGAATATATCTGCTGACAATAGCAACGGTAGATCTCTACTACAGAGATGTGTACATACTCTATGACAAATGGTGGAGAACATCCAAACTCTGTCAGTTTGCTGGATTCTTATCTACGTTTTCGTCCGAGTTATCTGTTTTTACTCTGACAGGTACACGCGAAGCTTCTGAAATTCCAATAAATTTAGAAGCGTACAGAACAAAAAACTAAACATTAGAATTACATGATATGCTTGTGATGTGTTGTTGGTTCAAATCCAATAGGAATTTCATCCTCTGCATTCTTTAACAAAAATCTGCATGCACTGAACTAAGTTGATCAATTATCAGTCTTAAAATTGAATTCCTTGGACACATTTATAAGACAAAATAATCATAATACACAGCTTCAATTGTGGCAAGGCATAATTACAAACCAGCCAACTAAAAATATGATGGTTTCCGTTGTCGATTAATTTGTTTTGGTAACAGACAACAGACCTGTATTTCTTTTCTTCATAAAATTCTGCAAATCCGTTTCAGTTCTGAATACAAGAAAACGTTACCATGGATCCATACAGTTTGTTAAAATATTGTTTAAACCATACATGCATCTGATGGGTTTTTTTTTCAGTTATTACGATAGATCGCTTCCTGTCCATTATCTTTCCGTTTCGTGTTAAACGAATGGGAATAAGCGAAGCACGACTTGTCATGGTGACGCTTTGGATTTTGGTTGCTACATTGGCTATTCTTCCGCTTATGAATATTGAATACTTTCATAATTTCTATGGGCGATCAGGTAATGACACTAAATAATGTTTTCATGATAATTAAAAGAAAAGCTCTGTAAACAATGATTAATCAGGGTTGCCCATATTTCAAAATTCTGATGATGATTGCTTCTGACATGTATAATTCTTCAAAGTTGATTGTACAGTAAATTTTGTCTTATAATTCAAGGCATCTTTATTTTCTTTCAGGCGTATGCCTAGCATTACATATCACACACGACAAGCCAAACGGATGGGAGTATGCTGTGTTTATATTCTTGTTCCTCAACTTTATTTCATTCATGATTATATTTGTATCATACGTGTGGATGTTTATGGTGGCCAGAAAAACGAGGGCAGCTGTAAGGTCAGTTGAAATATTTCTATTACACATTTCCTAATTCTGGTATTTATTTTAATAAGTTGTTTTATGTATAAGAAAAATTATAAGGTTTGCGATGAATGTTGCTACCTGTGTAACTATCACGCAGGTCAAATATTTAGCCTTGTTTACCTCATTTGTTGGATCTGTTCGCTTTCTTTCTAAGGTCCTGCAAAGGGATAGCACTGTAATTAATTGTGTTTTTGTATGTACATAAATTATTCGTTTTACTACGCAAGCTGACCGTGATATGAACATGATTACAGAGAATTTCTATGAGAAATGTGCACTGTAGACAGATTTGAACGCGTGCTTACATCACTCTTTACCTGTTTTAAGCTAACAGTATCAGCTGAATTTTATTGTAGTGATTTGCACTGAATTATCTGCTAAAATCAACGTTTTCTCAATCTCTAAGCAAACTCTTAACCTAGTCTCATCTACAACTGGCGTAATATTCTCTGTAAATATGCTTCTCATAATACTTTCCAGCTTGACACTATTCAATTGTTGCTTTACTTAATAGAATGTTCTTCTCCAGAACTTCCCTCCTTCATTTCCTCTTCATTGGTTTGTTATTCCTACATTTTATAGACGTATAATTAAGCATAAAAGTGTACATTTGCTCCAATAAAAATTTTTCTGGAATATCTTTATGATTCCCGATATTAATGCATATATTCATTGCTGTGCCAACTTGGCATACAGCTTTAGGAAAATCAAATTTAGGTCACCAGAAATGAAGAGTGATCAGACAATGGCCAGAAGGATGACACTCATAGTTTTGACGGACTTCCTTTGTTGGGTACCAATCATTCTCCTGGGAGTGGCTTCCTTGTCTGGAGCAACTATACAGCCACAGGTGAGTGTAATGATTATGTCAAATTAATAATTAATAGATGAATGATACATTGCTTCGATTTCATGTTGCTGCTGTTTTCCGGCCCTGGAATATTGATGTACAAACATGCAAACCTACAGCCAATTAAATTTCAATGCATAAAATGTTTGATTCATTTTTACTTTTTTTTCTCTGCTAAACAATAATGTGTGTTCAAGAGTTTTTAGATGGCAGGTTAGCAAGGCTCGTACCAAGCACTGATTTGCTAAGTTTGCTAAGATATCTCAAATCAGCTTCTGAAGTGGATTTCATTTTTCGTCAATTGAATTCCATGCTGTTTCTTTGACTTAGACAAAAGCGCCTATCATTATCAAAATAAAGGGTCTTAACCAGACATTTCATCCTATGATCTTAATCTATTGTAGGTATTTGCATGGATAGCAGTTTTTATACTTCCACTGAACGCTGCTATCAACCCAATACTTTACACATTGTCCACTACTTCATTCCTCGGACATGCTCAATCAGGTGCCTTCAAATTCAGGAGATCATTCATTACCTCCCTAACGGGAGAATCCAGAATTACAGGTGAATATGTACAAATTACTCCGAATTCTTCCTGATTATCACAACGGTTTCCCTGTTTTGTAAAAGTACAATAAAAAGTACAAAAGTACAGTAAATGTACAATGGCTTTTCGTAAAAGTACAATTATGAAATATGCTCCTAGAAAAGTTACTCAAAGGTGTTTTTCACTAGTTGTGTTTATATTCAATATTGTAGACAATTATTCAACAAGGGATCACAGCACAACAGGGTACAGCATCGTAAAGGTTAAGAGGTACGAGCAGCTTGAGATGGTGTCTCGAAAGTAAGATCAGTTTCACGTTGTATTTTTGCCCTATTCACGATACAACTTTGGTGCAAACATGATGGTTACTTTCAATTCAGTTTACTCTTGGTTGGATGGAATAATTTAAGACGGGTCAACTCGTCTTGATCTGCGTTTCTGTTAACCCTTTTGATACCCAGCATTAGTGGGTTCAATTTTCACTTACTTCCGAAACCTTACTTCTGGCCTAAATATTGGCATGAGGGTCAGGGGAGTGCAGCACTCCCCTAGGTATCGAAAAGGTTAACACTGTATCCACATATCAAACAGAGAAGGTTTATGCGAGCGTATGTGCCTGTTACTAGACTTTAATGCAAAGCAAGTAGGCGAAATGGCGCAAATCGTAAGCAGCCATTAACCTCGAAATTACACATCAACAATTATTCAAACTGTATAATGTTTTTCTGTATTTTTCTTCTGTCAAAACAGAAAAGACACCACTGCCAAATCCAGGACGAATAACTCCGGCCAAGGTTCCAGATCACCGCAAGAGAGCCAGCACCTTGTGCGTAATTTGGCGGACGGCGATGCGGTGAGCACCCGGACGGAGGACATTCTACTGGCGGATGATCAGCAGATCCAACTCAGAGGCATTCTCAAAAAGTGATCAAATTCATTCCGTGTAGGAGCTACGTCAAAGCGGTCAAATGTAGCCAAATGACATTTGTAGACATGATTGATTATGCGTATTTATTTTAGTCGGAACAAAGCCGATTATTTATAATCTATAACTAATTTTTATTGTCTGTCATTTAAATTACCAGACTCTTTTATATTAACGAAGGACTGAAACAGTCCCAACGTATTCAAAAGGCAACAGATTATGTCACATGCAATGTGGTTTTCAAATACATGTTTTCTGTGGGGATGCAGCATTTGTTTGCTGATGGCATGCTTTTCATAGCTTTTAAAGGCCTGATGAATTGGAGTGGATACTAATTTTGTGTATTGTGGCTTTCATTATATATTTTAGTATGCGCTTTAATCTGAAAAATATACTCGTAGTTATCAATATAAAAGTTTACATGCCGTCGCTCGTACATGGTGACAACAATGTGTAATATTGAGACACATTGTTTCTCAGGCCTTTACCATGCAAGTATTTGGGCGTTCACAAGAGCTTGCGCGATAACAAACGAGGCTACATATCTACGTAGAATGCAATAAAGTGTTACAATTGTGTAGATAAGCACATGTCCAAACTATGTCGTGAGGCCACACATGTTATGTTTTTGTAACTAATAGAACTGGTGCTACAAACAAATTAGCATGTATATTTCAATTTGCATACGAATCTTTTTGCTTTTTAACCCATCAAGGCCCTAATTGCACAATCCAGACAATTTTGTGAACAAATATGGATTGCTATTCAGATAAAAATAACAATATCAGCAATACAAAATCCAATGTCGCAAACCATGAAAAATATAAAGACTTTTTCTTTCCTTGTTGTAATTTGGTAAAGTACACGTGCATTTGCATTTGATAATGTTCGTATTTGTACATAAAAGAATATATTGAAAATAAAAATCGGTTTAGAATCTACAGTAATACTCTCTCGCAATACTGAATTATTACACAAATTATCAATAAACAATGTATCAATGTATCTTTAAAATATATCTTTTTCTGAGAATACAGTATATTAGGAAAAAAATATTGTGTTACATTTTGGCACGTGTATGAGCAGCAAATAGATTGAATTTGTCACTAAACAACTCTTAAAATATATTTCATTCTTTACTAACAATAGAATCTCAAGTACTACCTTTCATTAATACGAGGCAATGTGAGTTTCTATTGTCCCAAGAATGAAGACGTATTATTGAATATATATTTCTTTGAATACTGTCCTGAAGTGGAAACGTAAACATTTCCCGACTTCTATGTTGGAACATGGTTATTTTATGAACGCACAATACATACAAAGGTCACGAAATTCTAATTTTAAAGGAATAAAATTTAAATAGTTTTGACATAAAACGAAGTATGAAAAAACACAAACGATTATGTAAATGTACATGTGGACATGTATTATTTTGTTACATGATTACAATATCCAATATTGGTAAAATACAATTAATAAAGAAATTTGATTTTGTGTATGTAAACTATTTGTCTCTTTTATGTTTTTTATCTTTCTTTTCTTTCTTTTTGCTGACTAAATCCAATATCTGTTTTAGCTGCCGACCGTGTGCATCCAATACTGTGTTCAGTTGAGTCAATCCCTTCTCCAAGCTTTGAACCCTCTTACCAATACTGATTTCATTCGATTTATTCTTAGGTTGTAGCTCCTTATTTGGCACCGTCATAAACCATCTTCCGGACTTCTTATCATGTGTAATATTTTTACCCTTAAGCCCTACCAGTTGAAAAAGTTTGGGTATGCAGGGAAAGATCGTTTCTATCTGCATCGCGAGGTCTATCGTTTCTACCTGGAAAAGAAATTGAGCAGCTTTTGGTTGCCATTGCGTATACATAAGCATGGCAATTGTGAAGTGGAAAATTTCTAAAGCTTTTAAGAGTCTTTTCATAGTTTCTCATTCTTTACTAACATTCGCTTTCTCTTCGTGTGTGTGTGTGTGTGTGTGTGTGTGTGTGTGTGTGTGTGTGCGCGCGCACGTATCTTATCGATACCTTCCATGCAGACCGTTCTATCTCCTGTACGGTACTGTACGTTGAATTGAGCATCGCTATCAATATGTTGAGCAGCACAGCTGCCGTACTGATGACATAGGCCACATACAACAGCTTCAAGTACACTACACTATGTCCAGCTCTGTTATATTTGCCATCGATATCGCCTACTAGCAAATCCCCTGAAATATAAAAAAAAAACTTTTCTAAATTGGATGGTAATAAAACAATTCCGGGATTGGTTTATCCAACAGGCGACAGGCGACAGCTAAGGATTTTCATTTTCACTTTTTCCCCAAAATGAATGGCAATTTCTCCTGGTGTTTCTAATTTATTTTGTAGTTCAGGGAAATGTGTGAAATTTTCAAAAAAATCTCCTTATAAGAGAAAGTCTTATTGGCAAACCTTTTGCTAATATGACACGAGTGAATATTTTGATCCGTGTCCTGGTTTATAAAATCGCAATGTAATTCAAATATCATCCCTCTTACGTGGAATTGTGATAAATGCACCGTTTAATCACTAACCTGAGTCAAACATGATGTTGAATGTCCCGAACATGACGGACCAGACGTCGGGGTGATCGGGCGTGATCTCCGTGGAGATGAGGAACAGAGCCCTGAACGCGGTAGAGAATGCCAGCAGAACTACCGCGTAGAAGACGAAGAACCGCAATATGTCCTGCAATTTAGAATTGGCAACGAGGTGTCCTGATGGAGCACTGACCCTCATGCCTCCCCAGACCTGGTCAACTTTTTGCAATGGCAGCCCAGAACACAAATGTAGATTTCGTCCAATACATAGACCTTCATTGCTGATGCATGAGGGTCAATAAACCACCAAACGCATCGCAGATCTTTGTTAAAAAAGATAAGTGCAAAGAAGCATCGCCTGAACTTCTTATGGATCAAAATTACTTCTTAGCATTTTTGGGTGTTTTTAATGTTGAAACAATAATGAACTAACTCTATCTTCTGCATTACGTAATCCGTTTCAATACACGTACAAACAACAACGAAATCAAAGTGAAAATGTTACTTTTGATTTAAGATTTTTATACTTAAATTAGACTAATTCGAACACCAACATTCTACCTATTAATACATAGACACAGACCTGAAAGAACATGTGTAGAAGAACGTTGGTTAGATCATGCACGCTCTGGAATCCATTCGTGAAGATGATTGTATGTAGCCAACCGATGAGCAGGGCAGTAGCTACAATTAATTGGGAGTTGACAAAGGGAAGGATTATTCAATGCCAGATATAACACGATGAAAATATTAAGAATATGTTGGCGTAAATGTACTCAAGAGATCAACCCTAATGCAAGAAATCTTCTGCACATTCAAAATATTTTGCAACAATTTCTCTGATATCAACGACATCACATTGAATTATTGCACTATGGTGCAGCAGGACAACAGAATTTTATAAAAATAACCCACTATCGGTAGCAAAATAGATGATTTCTATGTGTATGTACTTACCTAAAGCATAGTTGACATTTATTTCATCTTCAAGGACACCAAATGCAACGAGAAGTAGCCACGCCAAGAGACTTGCCAGAAAAGTCAAGCTAATAAAGGTTTGAAATACTCCTCTAGTAGCACGCCAGATTGTATGCCATGACAGAGATTTAGATGCTTTAGTCCATGTACCAATATAATAAAAACAGGCAAAGAATAAGGTCATCACAACGGGGTATGCAATAAAGTATACCACAAGAGGAGTTGGGATGTCATACGAAAGTTTAACAGTGCCATTATTTGAAACTTCATGATCATGCTTGTCATTCAGAGTCTCTAATCCATACACTGTTAAGACAACCATATATGTGACATGAGCAATTAGCAGTATGGCATAAATCCATTGATACATTGACCAATAGTTGTCCACTATTTGTTTTAGTGGGATAATACTCAGCATATCATTGGCTACTGGCAAGGGTCGGACATGCACTATGGTGTCTAGTAGTGAGACATTATTCCTTGCGCTACTTTTGCTTTGTTCATTTATTTCTGGATAATTGTGAACGATAGAATCTGTGTCTTTGTAATTGATTTTGTTTTGTTTTGCTGATCCTGGGCAGCAACAACTCGGTCTCTTGCTTTTTCGTTCCAGCGTGCCTTGTAAAGTGTCAGGAGTAAAACCTGTGATGTCTATGATATCATTTTCACCACTCTTCCTTACATAAACCTGTGGGATTTGAATCAGCTTCTTCACCAGTGACTTGGCTCCTAGAAATGCTGCATATGACAAAGCTGAGAAACCTTTCTCATTGAAAACGCAAGTTCTCAGATATTCTATTGACTCCTTTCTGAGTTCGCAGTAAGTGATAGAATCCTCTAATGGCACCGGTTTTGATGTTCGGTGACACCACCAAATTACGGATTTCTCTACTATAATATCGATCACCTTCAAATAAAGATGTTCGTTCTCTTTTTCGTTGAGGTAGCTGTCTACAAGTGTATGCAACATTGTATTTCCTACGTAATTTTGTTTGCTTATATCTCCTCCTCTATCAATTATAATTTCAATCATTTTAGATGCACCTAAGTCCGCTAGTATATGCAGGAGAGTATTTCCATTCTTATCAGCTTGTTCCAGATGCACGGTACTTTTGAACGTGTCCAAAATTGTCTGAAGGCATTCGAAATTTTTCTGTTTAGCAGCAACCATAGCAGGGGTATTGCCATCATTATTTTTCACAGAACAATCAAAGTCAACCATGTAGCCGATCAGCTCTTGTCTGCCCTTCATAGCACAAATATGCAATGCAGTATTGCCCTGAAATGACGTTATATCAACACAACGTGTTTATTTTTAAAATTTAATTCTTTTATCCTCATTATCATTAACGTTTTTGAATGGTCACCAGGAAATATTTTAATTCAGTAACCTTCATGTCTTGATAATATATCAAAACGAGCTGTAGTTTTAAATCAAACTGTCTGTTATACTTAATTTTTTTCAAACGGTTAATGGGAACCGTTTGTATCAAATTACCTCGATATCCTGATGGTTAACCATATCCCATGACAGAGCGCTTCTGGTCATTTCAATACAGTACTTGACCAGCTGATCAGGAGCCTTCGGCGACTGGCAGGCAATGTGCAGGATGGTCTTAGAATCCTGAGGACTAGCAAGCGTCGCGTTAACTGTTGAAATCAGAAACTGCACCGATTCTATGTGACCTGTAAACGGAATCATTTTGAAAACAGCTGCAGTCGGATACGTATTGCGAGGCGAAATACGAGAATCATATCAATAGGTTTCCCGGACTTCAACTACACGCTTCCCAGAGATATTGTTTCGGCTTTCGTAAGGTGGAAAGGAGATTAGACGAATAAAACGAAGAAAAGTTATTTGATTTGATGAAATGCCAAGTTGTAGGTATATTTGCATACAAAATTAGGTCAGTAATTGGTACGAATTAACTATCTCTCTTACCCTGACTGCATGCCACATGTGCTGCAGTGTCTCCATCTTGATTGACAGCATTCACATCAACTCTTTCGGCAAATCTCTCCAGAATTGTAACACGGTTACATCTGAAAACAATAGTAACATGATTATCCACAGTATTCATATCTAATTTTTGCTCGTCGTCAGGGATAAATTTAGCAATTTTACAAAAATTATAAACTATGCTCTATCTTTATTTTATAACTGGTACGTATCATTACGATGCTTTGACATGGAGATTTCCTCCTTTTGTGCAATTTTGTTTCGCATTTTCTCACAAGATTAAAAACACAAAAACTAATCATGAAATTTTTATCAATTCGAGCTTAGCTCTTATTACCAGGATTATTGGTTCGATGCTGAGATATTTCTAGCAACAATCCACAATAGCCCAGCATAAAATTCTATTGTTGCGGGACGTTAAAAATGATCATAATTTCATGATCTGATTATAAAAGAGACAGCCATGTTTGCAATTATTCCAACTGACCTTGCCGCAATGTGGTAAAACGTGTTTCCAGATCCATCCCTCTCATCCGGATCCAGTCCAAGTTCAAACAGCTTCTCTATCTTCATTAAATCATCACATTTAGCCGCAATGTGGAGGAGAGGTTCACCACCAGATTTCAAAGGGACACCTCTCTCTGCACAATGAGCTACAAGTAATGCGAACAGAAAGTTTTCTTTGTCTTGTATGGCTGCATCCCAAACCGTTTCACTGAACTTGTTTGCTTTCGAAACGTTAGCATTGTGATTAAGAAGTTCTTGAACCGCTTGCAGTTTCTTCTTTCTGGCAGCCAGTTGAAGTGGGGTATCATAATTATTATCAAGACTGTTAACCTGAAAGCATACGAAAGCAAAATAGTGACACACTTGTTTCGTTATTTTTGATTATTAGTTTAAAGTTTTCAACTCTTTTCGTATTTCGGATCATACAGATTGGAGGAACAAAGACGGACTTTGTAAAACGTGTTTATAACCAAGATAAAATAGAAAAACATATACCTGACAACCTGATTGTTTTAGTAATATTTCAATGATATCCAAGTGACCGTTAGCTGCCGCAAAGTGTAAGCAGGTGCTTCCATCTATTCTAGAATGTTCAGAAAATGCAGCGCCTTTGACAATCAGCTTTTCAGCGATTTCCTTTCTGTTTAGGGAACAAGCTAAAAGAATTGGTGTCTCTTCTGGGACAGGTTTGTGACATTCAATATTTAAACTAGATTCATTCAACAGAACTTCAACAGCATCTATATTGGTGTACTTTACTGCCCAGTAGATTGGGGCAGTTCCCTTGTCGTTTTGGAAGTTGATATCAGCTCCGTGACTTATCAGAAGTTTTATCGTTTTAGTTCTATTAAACCGAACAGCCCAGAGTAATGGAGTCTCATTCTTCATGTTCTTAATGTTCACGTCCATATTGCCTTCTTTGAGTAGAAGCTCAACGGTACCTATAAAATACAAATATTTTCTTGGATTCTAATTATGGAAGTAGGTTGGACGGTCGAATCCGATGCAACACTTACAGCCACAAATATTCTTCAACGGTGAACAGACTCTCAAACTAAAAAATAAAAAAATATTCCTTCACAAGCCTTAGCCTCAAATTTCTTTGGTCTTTGCATGGTCTTCAAACCACCCTGCACATACGTTTAGTATTTTCTGTTCAATAACATTTCGGTTACTATGAAGAAGTCGCTTTCTCAGACCGCTCGTGCACATGAGACAACCTAATTCTACTGTGTGGAATTTCAAAATGAATATGTGTACGTATCAGTTCTTACTGGAATGTCCATTCATTGCAGCCAAATGGAGACAAGAGAAGTTTCTGATTCTATGAGTCTCCACTTTCTTCAGTACCATTCTACTCAGAAAATCCCCTTTCTTGGTTCGGTTCTCAAGTTCGTTGAGCGCCCCCTTCACCCATTCTGTTTCTCCATTTTCACACAGAATGTGCATGCAGGTCATTTTGGAGTTTAGTGATTGCACTTTAACCCGGTAATTCTTAAACAACAGTTTAGAACCACCGTACTTGATCAGAGTGTCCGCTGCTTTCATGGATCTAGAACGACAATACAGACTTAGATCACAAACCATGAATTTAATTTAAGTCTACCAAATGAAATCAGTAGCTTGAATCACTTGTGCAATGGATATACCACGAAAATGTGTTTAATATTAGTTGTCCGAGTGCCACCTTAGGTGCCCAATATTCAACACTTTTGAATGGCAAATCCTACTGTGCTGTGTGCAGTGCAGCCACGCCACAAAAGTATTGAGGAATAATCAGAATTGTTTCTATCCCATGACCGAACACAAGTGGCTTAATTTTTAGTAACATTTTAATTGCCAAATTTAGCAGTGCGGATGCTTAGAAACATGTACATAATGCAATAAATATTGCATCGAAACAGTACAGTAACTGACCTGTTGAGTAAAGCTTGATGTAAGGCTGTTTTCTTGTCTTCGACATCTCGCAGATTGTCTTGAATCAGGGATCCACCAAACCGCTTGATCTGTTGCGGAAATGAAAAGAAAAAGTAACAAATATAAATTTATGGTGATAATTTAAATACTAATAAAGATCAGCCATTAAGTCTGCACACATTTATCTGTGGCTTTATGATGTATTGTAAATACAGGAGGCCGTGCATAGCTCCTGCATTTATTGCCATAAAACTCCATCACAGGAAAACATGGTATAAAATTTGAACGTTATGATTTACACAAAAGATTGCCAAGCGACTGAATACAATTTGTCACGGCTAATCACTATTCTATTCAGCAGCACTTTGAAGCACAATTTAAGGAACTGTAGACAAGCTTATACAGTGCACACCCCTATTGGTGGAAAAGGTAGGTGTAGCACCAGATGTGACCTTTGGGATCACCACACACAAGCACGGAAGAGCTCTGGCAGGAGATCCACCCTGACTTTAAAATCCCCGGGGAAGGTCACGCAAAGTCCAAAATAGAGGTAATTAGTGGCCACACAAATGGACCCCGATTCAACAGAAATTAAAGATGAAAAACTGTTCCAAGTGATAAATTATAAAATAAGTGGTACAGTAACAAACAATGGTTTACTCATTACATGTCAGATGTCCTACCTCTTTGCAGATAATGTCTGTAGTAATTTGATCATCGGCTCTCGCTGCTGCGAATAATCGTCTCCGTGTCTTATGTATGTCTACTTCTGGCATTCTGCTTCCTGTAATGTGGTAAAATTATGATACTAAAAGAAACTTTGCATTTCACATTTATCAATTAATTTAAACATAAGTAGACCCACATGTACTGAAATGCATTGATAATACGAAAGAGATAAACGTTTAGTTATAATGTTAAGCATGAGGCTGTTCAATTGAAAATACGGTAGGCAGTGACACAATTCTTGTAGAATACGGTAAGGAGGGAAGTGAGCATAAAGGCGAAGCACACTTAATCCTCATTTAAAAGGTCTCTTCAGAATTCCACTGTACTTTTTTCAAGAGAGTGCATTAAATGCCACATTGTTGTATTTTTTATGAAAGCTTGTTCCAATAATTTCAGTGCTGAATTTAAAGTCACTGACCTTTTCTTCTAAATGCCATCACATCCTCCATGACATGTTTCTTTATATTCTCTATTGCCGCTATTCCATCAGTTTCTTCCTCTGTTCTTTTGTTACTCTTCTTGTTTCTTTCATTTGCAGATTTGTCTATAAATTCCGTTGTCGCTGTGATTTGACCAGACAGATCACATTTAACGCTGAACTTTTTACTTGCTGCCTTGTCATCATGATCGGTAGTTGTTGCCTTTTAATTCAATCAAAATTTTTAATGCAGTAGTCCGAAAGCATGGTATTTAGTAAGAACTTCTTACTAAGAAACATAGGATTGTAAGTGAGTAGAGTATGACCTTAAAGTGAATTGAAACTCATGCAGGATTCAGACAAGTAGTATGCCAAAGTCTGACATAAAATAGTAACAAAAGGAATTGAGAATATTAAGGTTCAAATAAGAATAGTTTCTGAGTAATCAGAGGATAAAGGGAGACCATTAACATTGGTCTCTGTGGAGTTTCATTTTGTAATTTTCAAGTCTAATTTACTTCTCACATAATTGTGCAAAAAATTCAAAAAACTATTCAGTAAACAGGGACAAGTCTAAACTTATTTTTGATCAACTTAAAATTAACAAAAAATAAATAGGTATGAGTAGTTAAGACACCAAACGTTCTCTTGAAACTTGCATCTACAAGGTACCTCTGACCTTTTTTTCAACAAAAGGGATGTACCCCTATTATTGCATCATGAACTGATTGGGGAGGCTCCCTTACAGAGGATACCCCGATACATTTAACTGTGCCTTTCAGGTCACCTTAATCAAGGTTAAGATATTTTAAAATTAGACATGATTTGGCACACTTTGATGCATATCATAAAACCAAACATTATTGGCTAAGCTGATTTATAATAATTTTCACTTTATATTAGGATGCTAAATTTGAGAAAAACTAGTTATAATTGCAATGGTAATATAATACGAACAACATTCTCCATTGCCCTTATCAAATCTATAAAAACATTTACCTCTTCTTCTTCTTCGTGATCCGAATCTTCTGCACCATCACAGCAATCAGATATTTCTTCCGCTGCACAATCTTCCATGGTTGATTGTTGGTCTAGTGATTTAATTGATTCTACAAAGCATCCAATTGAACGTAAAAATGTGCGGACTATTTTAGATTATTATGGCCAGCCCAATATACTTTTAACAAACAAACATTTGTAAATAAAATCACCACAGTGAATAAATAAAGAGAAAAAGGTCACTTGCCTGATTAAAAATGACAACTTGTGTATTTCGATCGATCAGCAAAGAAGTGATCAAACTCTGTTTTATCTCTGCTGAATCTGTCCTTGGAAGAAATTTCTGAGGTAGTCCCTCAGAATTTGATATTTGTTTCCACAAAGCTGAATCTATCCATTCAAGTACAAACAGTTTGGGTTAATCAATTGAAAAAGAAGCCCGTTGATACAGGATAAATTTGCTGTTTGAACGTATCCCTTACAAAGTTGTCATCCACAAGGGGTCTCCTTTTGAACAGAAATAAGCGAACTTACCTAGGTATTTGAAATATGATCACATATCGACATGTTATCTCACAAGACATTAAATTTAATCCAATTTTCACATATTATGGGCAGCTTTGTGCATAAACCTTCAGGTTTACGTCTCGGATCTAGTGATCCATAGCATAGATCCAAGTTGCTACGTCGTACACAAAACATCAATATCACACAAGGTCAGGCATGAATTAATCCTTACTTGGCCTGACACTATTCCATTTATTGGTCGAATCGCCACAAGAATGTCAATCACAATAACAGTTCTTGACCCAACGCCTTTTTAACATTTTTATAATAAATGGATAAAAACCAGACCAAAACTAGCAACAGTTTTATCTTTATATATATTGTCTAGGGCCACCTAGAACAAAGTTCTCTTTTAGTAAAATTGTTAAATTGTAGAAAACTCCATTGCTGAAGGGAGCTCCTTTTTTAGTACCGCGTTGTAGCTCCAACAGGATTTATTTGTGCTGACGAATACTTTACTTACAGGAAAGATCCAATAACACATTCACCTGCTAATTGATTTAGAACATTTACGATCTTAAAATTAAATGAACCCACGATTTATCCATAGAGGACAACAGATCTTGCTTGCTGATTGAAACAACAAAAACTCAATTCTTATTAAATTTAAATATGTGAAAATGTTAATTACTTTAAATGTAAATATATCGTGAAAAACTATACGAGGTTTTCTCTCCCAGAGGATTTTGTGAAATCCAGATTAGGTCCAATAGGGATGATGCCAAATGGATTGATGCTCAACATGCTGGTCTGAAATAAAAATAGCAAAGGAATTTTGGTTACGGTGTTGTTACCCCCTTTAAAGTTACTGCAAACATAAGTGTGTTTCAGTCAGCTGTCTAACATCCCCTAGTAAGACACTTCAGCCTCCAACAACATTAATTTTGTCTTGATGTTGATCAAAATTCAGACAGGTCTACTAAATCATGACAAGTGAAATCAGAGGATGTCAAAAGCGACCTTGAACTTTAACTTCAACCAGAAACTTTGGCACTCAAATTTGTTGTACACCTATGGATGCGTTTCTTACATGATAGTTCGTAGTTATATGGTCCCATTTAATTGTTTCTGAGATTCCTGGCATATTGGACACGTCTCTGACATAGCCCCAGATGTTGGGATAGTCAATTATCCTCTTCTTATTACACTGAAATTAAGATATTCTTAAGAGTTGTAACTATCAGAAATTGAGCGGTAAGTGTGATATGAAAAGGAAATTCTTGAGAACAAAAGTATTGCATGTACAAAAATAAACGCTCTAAATAAAATATGACAATAAATAAATACATAAAAAGTTCTCGAGGGGGCGTTATTCCATTGATTCTCTATCAAATTATTAAAACTTAAATCCTTTATATAACACATTAATTTTTCAATAAACGGTTGGTGTAGTAACTGCATGCTATGCTTCTTAAATGAACCTGTATTTAACAGAACAAAAAAAATTACCTTAAAGTGACCGTGATAAACCACATCGAATCTTATCAGTGTTGTAAACAATCTAACATCAGCTTCGGTAAATTGATTTCCAGTTAAATAACGTTTCGCACTTAGTATAGATTCTACCTACACTTGGACAGAAACTTTTTTTATAATTAAAATATATCGATGCCAAATTAGATGCTTCGCAAAAAAAGTTCTTGAGATTCTTTCATTATAGCTAAATTGATGGGTAAAAGGTTAACTTAAGTCATTGCATTATTACAATGCCTTAATATTTGAAACATATTTCATTTTGCGATGACACTTCTGATATTCGGAACATATTTCCTTTCACGATAACACTTGTAACATGGCATGTAAGAAATAAAAAAGACCAAGTTTACCTTTTCCAATCCTTCAAACAGATCTTTAACGGCCTCATCATAAGCTTATTGCTTTTGTGCAAATCCCGCTTTGTACACTCCACTGTTTATCTGACTGAAAATGTTGAATGTGAAAGGAATTGAGTCCAAAGGTCTCAAGAAAGTGCCAATGTGTCTGGTCATCGTACTGCTAACGATTTATTGAGCTCGTCCTAATGCTCACATGTGGCTTTGTTTACACATCCAGGGTTCAGGGCGGGGTTCCACTGGGATCATAACGTAGCGATCCCCCTTCCATATTGACCTAGATAGATCGAATCGTTCACACAACTTACATTCATATTCAATTCAAACAATACTTGAAATATAGCTTGTGTACCAAGGGGTAACATCCTAAGATTTTACCAAGAAAAAAGATATACTAAATCCAAGTTATTCTCTCTTGTTATTACCCACACAACTCTAGATGAAAGAAAGAGACAGTCAGACGGTAGGTGAAACAAATGGTCACATAGGCAAACAGACGGACAGACGAGGAGAGATGTGAACATACCGAAGTATCCATTCATTGAGCTGGTCTATTTCTTCTCTTAGTTGTTCAGGATACAGATCCAGTTTTCTCTGTTTATCTGACGGACATAAGTGATTGAACTGCTTGTTGAACATGCGAAGGATTTCCGCGGATTCATTGTTCACTATAGTTTTCTTCTCTTTGTCCCACAAAACCGGTACAGATATTCTGCCCTCGTAATCTACGAAGAGGAAAAAAACACTTCGACAAATTCAATCTTTTGACTCTTAGTATCAATCTTAGGGAGTATTACCCTAAATTGAATTGAGATACGCTGACACATTAATGCCTCACTTTTTCTATATTTGTAAACTACTTTGGAGGTTACTGGATTCAAAGTGAAAATTATATGAATGAATACAAAATCAGTAACATTGACCTGGCTTTGATAGTTTATATATCTCCTTCAACGTCTTCTTTCCGTATAAGCTATCAGGATACTGGATACCAAAAAGAGGAGCAAAAACATTTTATCCCAATGTCAAGTACAATAAAGTGTAATTAATTAATTCGAGGAAACACATCCAATTGTCCATACGGGTAGCAGTGAGAATAATCGTTGTCCATTAAATAACATTACAAGGGAGTAACCCTTTTTCGTTGTTTTGAGAGATACATTTAAAATAAGATTTCAACATTATCGTGAAGTTTATTTCTTTGTGTCTAATTTACTTACTGCTTCAGTAAATTGCCAGCCGTCGGGACTCAAAGGATCCACAGGATCCACGGTGATAACGTCATCAAGGCCTTTTAGTTTTCGACATATTAGAGCTCGATGGGCCCAAGGGCAGGCGTAAGAAATATACAGATGGTATCTATCTCTTTGTGCTTTAAATCCACTGGAACCGTCGGCTACAAATTATTAAAATATTTATTTGTTATGAGCGTAATTCTTTTTGTTACCGCGCGCCACTTTCTTTCTAAGAATTGATGGGGTTTTCTCATTTTAACGCTGGAACAATCTCGGCTTTGATCGAAATCAAAGCAGAGATCATTGCCAACAATTACAATAGGAACGGATTTGTTTCATTATACTCGCTTCTAGTGAAAAGACCTAACGTCGCT
>JBCAUI010124652.1:0-18471 GCA_038406195.1 Haplosyllis anthogorgicola
GTAATAAACCAACATACAACATTTAACGCTTGTTGTTGCGTTAAAGGATGGGCGTTAAGTTTATGAAAACGAGCTGAATTAAATAATATTGTTCCTAAAGAATAAAATTTTCATTCCCTGGAAGAGCAAGGATTTCGTTTCATGAGTTATGAATCACATTAAAATACTAAATTTTTCATTTTGCTGACCTTGTATTGTTGATTCGTGTTTTGCTGCGTGGTACCAGGAGTTGTCTTTTATGGCAAAGTCAACTGTATCAAATACAAAGTGTGGACTCTGAATCTTTCAAACTGATATGAGTTTCACTCAAAACTTACATGACTAGAACAAACTTAAAAATCGACAAAACACGGATCACACACAAATTGAGTCGCATACCTAAGAAGAATATTCAACTGAATTCAAATTTTCCCACATTTGATCGTTATTCTTAAAGTATAAATCGTATTTGTGGCGCATGGTAAAATGATTCAAAAATACAAAAAAGGTAATTTGCTAAAATGTTGATTTCAATTGACGATGTAGATAGTCTTCATATTTTGGCAATTTCACGGAGGTAATATTTTCTGCAGAAGTTTTTTGTGATATCTCCTTTTTTCATACCATGCAGCAGAATTTTTTCCATCCTTTACTGGGTTTCTTGAGTTCACGGCTTTCTGCAGGTACTAGGCGTTTGCCTGAAGGTGGCGTCCTCTGTTCCTTAGGAGAGTGTTTCTTTTGCTTGGCCTTTTTACACTTTTTCCCGCGTTTGATTGGTGTATCTGGACTACTGTTACTGTTCTCATCTAGCATCCCTTTGTGTTTGACTGCAGCTAAAATGGCACTGTCAAAAACGTCTTTCAGGTTCTTCTGAGTCAATGCGGAGCACTCTATGTATTCAGCTCCTATCCTATGTGCAAGAGTTTTGGCCTCGCCCTCCGTGACCGGGCGTTCATTGTAGTGCGCAAGCTCAATGAGAACTTTGACGTCATTACGCAAGTCACACTGCGTCCCTATGAGGACGATAGGCGCCTTGGTGCAGTGGTTCTTGATCTCAGGGAGCCATTTCTCCCGCAGGTTGTGGAATGAAGTGGGAGAGACGACACTGAAGCACAGCAGGAACACGTCTGTCCCGGGATAACACAGCGGCCGCAACGAGTCAAAATCATCCTGAAAATAGAGCAAATTGAGGATTATGTATTTTTATGCAATGGTGAACAATATGATTAATTAATAAAAGGATAATAAGGTTTTAGAACGCCCAGTGAATGCCTTATACTTTCTGACTCTTTGTGGTCAGGAAAGGGCAGGTCCGGGCATTCCAGTCTGAAATGATAACCTTCTTTCATGCAGTAACAGCATGTCTTTCCCTCCGCGAGAAATTTGGAGAACGATGGTCCTAATTTAGAATATCTCTGCCACAAATGACGAATTGTTTAAAAGAACGAGAAGCAAACTGGCTTTCGAGAGACCCATTGATTTTCTTCATTTGCTACAAATGTCACTCAAATGAATCATCAAGACTAAGTATGTACTCATCTCGAAGACATAAGTCCAATTCCCTAGATTTTGCAGTTTGTGAGAGCAGTTACGGGATACTTCCGTACAATGGCAATACCGACATTCTAATCACACGATGCGTTATGAGCTATCCGTAGCATGCTGTATGGAATTAAAACATTGAAACAATGCATGATTACAGAAGCTTGATCTGGACTTTTTCCTTCCATACTATTGAAGACAAAACAAACAGAACCGTGATCCAAACCTGTCACTTACGAAAAATTTGACTTACGATAGTTAAATGTCTGCAGGCACAGACTGTAAAAATTTCTTTAAAATCAGCTGTAAATGGGTGCACCATAAATGGGGCATGCGCCATATATTGGACATTACGATTTTTATTTGGTTAAATTGTTGAGGAAGCCGAACTGATATCCTCTAACATCATTCCATGACTTTATCAACAATAGGTGAAATGTTCATTGACGTTTTTCAAAAGGACAACAGCGATCGTACCAAGTGTCCAAGCTGTTGCAAGAATGAACGAAATCATTTTATCGGCCACGCATATATAAATTTACACTTATATATTTCAGGCTGTTATAATGAAATGCTAATGCGAGCTTGTATGTTCACTGACGCTGAATGACCCTCTTATGTCCAGACTGGTTCCCATGAGAGTGATTGTAATCCAATGGCTCCTGCCAAAAACAGCTTGCAAACCTCGTCCAGTTTACACCAAATAAAGCTATAAGTCAATTCACAGAGCATGGCTTTATCATGCACACAGCGTAAAACACACTGGGCCCATTTTCAACGAGAATTATTCCGTTTTAGACCGAAATAGGACAACTGTCTAGGACTGTTGTAGTTTGTTTAGTCTGAAACTTTAGTAAAAATAATATTTTATATTATTATCTTTTCCTGTGTTGACGGTCGTAGCACAGAATATTTGATCACGATTTTTGCCACAATCTTACTAATTACATCAAAAATTTTCGGGTAGGAGGGTGAATACGTCGAAGAAATTTGTTGAAATTAAAATTCGTGTTTATTTCATATCATATGTATTTATGATTAAATGAGGGATAATTTAATTTGTCTGTAAATGTAAAATATTACATGTGTTATAAATCAGGCATTCTGGAATTTCTGGATTTTCTAAGTAGTAAAGTTATCACACAACGTCTTTCTCTAAATATCGGTCAGATATTTAGGTCAACAAACCCGCAAAGGCAATTTCAAACCCAAGAAGCAAAAGGGCTTTTGCTAAAATGTGACAGTTCTGGATAATTTTCATTTCCTGGCTACAGTTCCAATCTAGTTTCCACGAAGGATTTTTGCTTCATGAGAATCAATTGGTGCGTATTTGTTGAACGTGACGACAGGGCCCACTTACAGTTGTTGTTAGATTAGAACAGTCAATTGATCACTAATAACAAGCCATATAGGGTTTCACTACTTTATGGATGCTGCTGGGCAAGGAAAAAACATCCGAAAGGAAGAACCTGGAAAGCATGGTGCAAAATTGCTTAATATTAAAAGTGTAATCTATCTAATGGGTCGAGTGTGAAGCTTTGAATTTTAATGTAGAACAGATGAAAGCCATGAATACAAATTGATCTGAGGTGTCAATACATGCATGTCCATGGTTGAAAACACTCAATCTGTAAAAATGATTTTTGAAATCTTATCTACCAGGTACAGGGAATGTCTCTTATTTTAAAATGAGTATCTAGGATTCAGTTGGCATGCGACGTCGTCCAGAATGTCTCACTAGCTTCAACTAAAAGACAACAATTGCCTTATTGGACACGCTTTATCAGTGACATAGCAATTAAGTACTTGCTAACATTACTATTATGTCATGTCAGTTTGGAAAATGTTAATTGCAATAGAATCTAGTAAGACATTTTAATACATAAAATTTGAGACCTGAAGTTCAATCAAATTTGTACTTGAAGGATAAAGATTATCCCAGACAAATACCGCCTTCAAATGACGAATTTTCATCTTTAGTTGGTAATGGTTATTACTTAACACGACAAGAGGATGTAATCGTCAGGGCTTCGAAGCATCCTCAATATACAGGCAAACAAAACAGACATTTTTTCATATTTAATTAAGAAAATGGATCCACCATAATCTGGATTCTTGCCATGACTTAGCAATTGGCAATGCGATTACAATAAAGGACAAATCATGGGCTTTTAGAGATCTAAGACCAATTCCTCTATTGTTGATCTCATCAGTTTATTGAGAATGTCATTCCGTAAAGCATTCCATATGTGAACCCTATTTGCATTGAACAGGGTCCATAATGAAATTGGTTTGAGTCATCCACGACCAATATTAATCGAATCAACAATGCCGTCGTTAGGATTATCTAGGGTGAAGCGTAACAGCCTTTTAGAACCATCAAGGATTCAATTGTAACAAAATGGATCCGTGAGACTGAGCTCATTTTGAAAATTTACGCATTCCCTGTCTAGATATAATTTTCAACTAAACAAATACACAAGAAATCTGTTTCATCAGATTTTGCAGTATATTTATTTCTTTTTTGCGCGTGAATTTGTAAAGATAGGACTCTCAGTCCTTTATTTCCTTTATTTCAGCGCACAGGGAATACTACCATACTGACACTGTCAAATTATTAATAGCAATCCTTGACTGACTTTGTCTCGGGGCAAGCTCTTCCCTTCCCCACATATCCAAAGTCCAAACCAAACACTACATTTCCAGTTATTGCAATGTAGAAGAGAATATAACCCACAAATTGACAGGGCAATCAATAAACAACCGCATCTCTCTACATACAGAATCGGGATCGTTGAATTGTCAAATCTTTAACAGATTGAACAACACACCGATGACACCTGAGCCTAAGCTGTCGTCGTATTAGCCAAATATGATGGATTATATGTGTGACACATGAAATACATGTAGTGTAGCATTGATTAGTCTATCGCGCATGCGTCGATAGACTTCTTTGATAGGTAACCTAAAACGTCCATGAGCTCAAAAAGAGCACAGGGAACCAGTCAAGTTGGAAAAGTCAGGGTGCATGGCTGTGAACTCTGTTCAAACTTGTTCACTGTTCCAGCAGCGATGGACTCTTTAGCCCCTGGGATATTTCTCGTTTTCATCATTACTAACGCCATACAATACCTTCTGTACTTTGCGCATATTAGGCCAATCTAAGGATTAAAGCACAGCCTTAAAGTCGCAGATGGTGTAACCATTCAATCAGTTTTTAACTTCTTGTCACTTTGATTTGTTTAGACAGATCTGTAGGATGCGAGCTTCCTGCAAAGACAATCACAAGGTTTACATATCCATACATTGCAATATACATATGAGGCCCAAATATGTGGGGGTGTTTAAAAGGTTTTTACAAGTAATAGATTTATTAATGAAAAGCGACAAGCAATTTTTTCGGTTTACGATTGCAATGCATCGTCGCACAAAAACGCCTGCTGGTTAAAAACTACGAAATGCGACAATTCGTTTTGAGGTAAATGCTTTCGATACCTTTCTTGTTTCGATACCTTTCTTGAACCTCGTATGCATTTGCACATCACCAACCTGTTTATTGTTATTTGTTTACAACAGATGTTTGTCAGCAAATACTACATCACAAATAATGCAAGATACAACCATACATCATCCTTCATGACAACACAAGTGTCTCTTTCTCTTCATTTGTGTCTTTGCTCAGATATATATTTGTGAGAAAATATCTGAAACCAGAAAATCTATTTGTTCTTCATGTCAAACCCTTTGCATAAATGAAATACTGCCTCGCATTTTTGTATGTTTTTTTTAAAGAAATCCAAAGCATTTCATAAATGCACCTTTGCAAGTGTACAAACGTGAAGTATGTTCTTAACATGGTGCAAACGTCAAAAGCGTTTTTTATCAGGCTGTACTTTAAAGGTTTTTTTATTCAAATTGCGTTTTTGCTGCGCTGTGAAAGGAAAAAGTAGTCCACAAATTAAGCAACACATGAAAAAAACGTCATAACGTTCACTGGAACAATATTAAATCCGAGTTTGCCAAATTTACCACATTAGCAGATATAGTAATTGCAATGTGACCTTTAATACAACGCTTAATTTTGATTTACATAAGTATTAATAATGGCATAATGTTTTAGTAATGCCAGTAATATTGCTGCTTTTTAACGTACCAATTTCAGACTTGCTGCAAATAATGGTTTGCAAGTGAAGAATATTAAAGTTATAAAAGTTTCAAAACCAATATTGGGTAATAATGCCAAAATAAAACTCGTTAAACAAAAATCCACCATATGTACAAAATGTTGAAGAAGACATCTCATTTTGACCTCCATAACTCGTTCTTTCTTCTTTTTGCTAAATAAATATCACATGTATTTTCTGAGACTTTTCAGTGAAGAGATAAAAAGAGATGATAAACGATATCTTGTTTTGTCTATCCGGGATTGCAGCACAATGTGATGAACTTAAACTTGGAAGACAGTTCTGGGAATCAAAAGTAAACAGATAATGTAAAAATAATATTAACCGTTTACCTTCTAATATATTTGTACTTTCTTTACTCTTGGAATATGCATAGAATTTAATCTTTGTTATGAAAATGGGCGACGCAGAAATCGCGTCTTATCATTCCAATGCTTCACATAGACCACTACTATTTCCAAGAATGAACGAAATCATTTTATACTGCATACAATCATCTTTAAATTAAACTTTACTAAGAAACGAGTATTTTTACGTGGCCCATTTTATAATTTGCTATCAACCCAGTTTCTCATTTAACTTAATTTAAGCGTGATTTTCACAGAAAGCAAAACGCAAACACATCAGCCGAAAAGACTGAGAAAAACTAGAATCACTGGAAGGAAAACAGGATTCGGATTCAAGATAGCAAATCCGCCTTTGAAGGGAACCAGAGCAGACTGGATGCCATTACCTATGTGTGCCCCCCTGCAAGGATCATGTTATAACAAACAAAATTAGGCCATAAGTTTTGCAAACGTAAATAATTTTTTTATCATCAGAAACAACATTTGTACCATTTACACGTGAAGCTACTTTCAGTGCGATACGAAGTGGTTTCCAAACTTTTAAAGTTTATGGTGAGAATTTTACATATTGTAATACCACTGTACAAGCAATTCGAATTACTGCTGCCTTCAAAACAAAGAAAGAATTATCCCAGAAAGAAATTATCGTGTTATAAATCAAGACCGATTACTGCTGCGAATAAACGTCTGCGAATCAGCGATTTTTCTTATAAAGTTGCACAGTTCCACTTATAGTTTGCACAGTTCCACAATGAATTCAACGGAACTAGTTTTGATGTACAATAAATACATATTAATATAGCCAATTAATTTTTGTTTCAAAATATCATCTAAATTTGGTTTAGATCTACCCCTGGCGAATCCCATAATGACCTATTTTCAGATAGGCCACCCAGAAGTAATTAACTCGTGATTTCTATCGCTACTTGGCCCAACACAATAATAATTACACATCACAACACTTATGTAACATGTATGACATCAGACTGTTTATTATAATAGTGCTCATTATTTGTTGTATTGTTGTTATTGTAGTTTAGGAGATTGATGCTTTGCCGTAATTACTGGATTATCACAGAACAGTCTATCTATATATAATATCATGTGACGTAAATCCTAGGAGGTGATAATTTTATCCCCGCTATTCACATATTATAAATATATTTGAATAGAATAACACGTTTATGTAATAACACTGTTTGGGCGTAAATCGTGTGATTTCGAGAACTTCTAGTACAGCCGAATGATTCTCTCCACCTAAAGTACGACCCCCAAACTGGAATCAGGGAAGGGACGGGGTTGTCATCAATCTCTTCACCAAAATCAGTTACAACTGCTGATCAATACTGGATATGCCGTCGGTTGGTTAGCCCCTGAACGGAGAACAACAAACTCACATATTTTAACGGTCAAGAATGAAAACTTTACTTTGCGATGCGTATTAAAAAAACCCATTACACCTTAAATTTTGTATTCGTTTTCCACACAACACAATGCCAAGTAACACTTGTTAAGTAATAAGCGCTCCCGTTTTTGTACTCAGCGGTTTTGCCATCAAAGTTTGAAACGTAATTTTCCTAGAACAATTTGCCAAAAATACTTATCCAGAAAGTTCTACTTTAACCAGAAATCGAACTCCATAGCTAAAATTTATTACTTGGCTCTGGAAACCGTGAAAATAAGAAAAAAAATTAAGTTGGTAAATTACGAGTATGAGAATTACATGGGCTGTCAGTTCATGAGTTATGTGTGGGGAGGTAGCATATCCATCATAATTAATCCGTCTCTCTAATCTACTGTTATTTGTGATGCTAACTAAAGTACAATACGGTCATTACAAAGACGTGTTTGACGGACCAAATACATATGTTGGTTTATTCACATTATTACCACAATGAAATGCGTATATTCAAAGTTTATTGTTTGAATATCTATATTCACCACCATATCAATATATTTATGCATGGCCCATTTATATTTATTCACAATTTACGAGATACAAATGCTATTGTTTTCTAGTTAGAAAGGTCAAAAACGGAATTTTATGTTATGAATTTTGTATCCTATATTTTATAACGGACATTAAATTCGCTGTAAGAAACGTTCACAGCACCCATATATACAGGCACCATGAGCGGTTCAAGAATATTCATGTATCATGACTTCATTAAGCCTATTAGAATCTCATAACTTTAACTGAAAACTTACAAAACATGCAGAAAAAAGAGGGCGAAAACATTTATGGGAAAAAGATCAGATTCGTTGTTTGTTCCAATTGCGATTTATTGGCACTTGTCAGCAGAAACAATATCGGCAAATGAATCAAATGATCTCAACACTTCAAACCTCCCAGAAGTAGCTATTTCCGTACGTGTTCCAAACAATCGCAACTATTGTTCCAGGTGCAATTCACACTGTCAAATACGATAAACCTATCAGACTGTCAGAGCCTCTCCAAGGTAGAGAGAGATGCTACACACTAGATACAACAGTTCTTGTGAAGCTGAAGAGACCACCTCGTGTAAATAAGAAGTGATGTGTGAAGTAACAATTGAAGTTATCATGGCACAACATCTAAAGTTGCCAAGAGCATTGTAAAGCTAAAGTAGATTGCATTGTGTTTAATTCTATTACCTGCATCTATTAACTTGGATTTGCACTTCTTTTGGCAGGTAGTGAGGGCTAACAGTGAAAAATATATGAGGGATCATCTTAACAATCACATCTGATTTGGGAATTTAAGAATGATACCTTACAGGAACAGCGCATCAAATTTCGATATGATGCCCTGGGGTATCTTGCTGCATTGGCAATTTAAAATAATTAGCGACTGTAATCAGACAAACAAAACCTTCTTTGTGTAACGACCAAACGTTTCCCCAATTACCAACAGTTACGGCGTTACCACATATTATGATGATATTTACGACTCTTTCCACCCATATATAACAGATTGGAAAGGGGACGTCATGTAAGGAAGTGGGAAATAAGTGGGTCTTTACCAAAAAGAAGCATTACAACGAGCAAAGCATTTTTGTGCGTTTAGCGTAATTATGAATGGTAAAAGGATGCTATTCAGTCTGTCGCAGATTATACTACCGTTTCACATTATTCCTTTTAGGCTTTCTCTCGGCGACTTGATGAGTGGCTGTTTAGGCCTTTTTTTTTAATCGTTTGGATTACATTGCACTTTCAGGATTTTCAAAGTGCGGCGATCGGAAAAAAAATAAAAATAAAAATTGAACTTGGTCCCAAGAAAGCCAAACTGTTTATAAATATCGATAAAATATTTAATATTTCTCAATCGTCTCCTGACAGAACTCATTACGATGGAAAAATCTTGCCGTGTGCAACATGTTTCAACCTCAAATGAGTTTTTCTTTTTTTTTGAAATCCCGATTTCAAAGTGCGGCGGGAAATGTAATCCAAACAATTAAATAAAAAGAAGCCTTAGCCAGGATTCACCGCGGGAGAAACATCGAAGAATACGATTTGCATTGCCGACTCATCTGTTTGCGAGAATAGAATTTCAACAATCTTATCGATATGCAACAGAAGTCAAATTGAAACAATCCGCCAGATCAATTGTTTATATTTGAGAAACATGTCTATTGCATTGAGTACAAGAGGCATTTCATGGATAAACGATTGATTGGAACTCAACACAGGAATGGCAACATTGGGGTGCAACAAGGTCAGACTGAGTTGGTTACAATTTACATTCATTTGCCTATCAAATTTGCGTAATATAATTTGAACAAAATGATCAGGAGAAAACTCCTCAATGAAGCAATTTAGTCAGTAATGGTGATTTCTTGAAAGAAAACCAAACACAATATACACAGCAGTTTAGTTCAGATAACTGCAGCTCATTCTTTTTCGCATTAGGCCTCGACGAAAGCTTCGGTGTAACTATAACCTGTCATATTTATTGTCAAACTGAGAAGAATCGCCGTTTTAAAATTGGAATAAGTGTCCCACCAAAAATTTTAGGTTTTTGTCATATGGCAAGACAATATTGAAATAGAAACCTGTGTTGTCAGCTACCTGGAACAGATGGCTGATGTCAAAAAGTACATTACAAACATTTACCTATGTGCGGCCACAAGTATGCACCAAATGTGGTTGTATATTTACCTATGCATTCCTAATTAGGAAACTGCAAATATTTATGTGCATTCTGCGTTATTGTATTTGATGAATAGGCAAACCATGCTTCCAATGAAGCCAATATATTACACCCAAAGTAAATATGTTCAAGTTTTAATTACTGTCGCTGGGCACTATGTTTCAATGCATCAATTGAAACTGTAAATGAGGAATCATAATTCTTGGTTGAACTGATGGAAAAAACAATGTTTCAAAATTATGACCTTTAGGTTCCACTTCTAGTTTGTTGCAATATTGTTTTTTAATCAATTGTTCATGAATATCGTAGGCCTATTCCAAACTGGTAGGATTTAAAGCATTTTAGATTGACTAGTTTTCACTAACGGACGAGGCAAATCTATCTTCAACGTACACGTCCAAATATTTATATTATTTATTTGACAAAACTGCAAAATGTACTGGAACGCAATATAGTATTGTGTGACGTCGCGTCAATTATCCGAACAAATGATTCACTGGATCGGAGATTGCATACTTTTGAGAAAACACATGCATTGAGCTAAAAAAACTTATCTGCCATCGATCTGGATCCTCCACTCCTCTTGGTACATGACAATAATTCAGTCGATGTAGCAAGACTCGGAAGCCTGTAAACCGAAGCTTATGAACCCATTTTTCACATTCAGTGTTAATGGCTTTACCATGCTGAAAATACCTCAACAACAGCCTCTAAATAAACATTTTCCCACGTTAGGAACAGTCACTCAACGGAGCCAGTTCTTTTTCTCGTTTCATTAAATTAACAGACAAATACAGTGTTATCTCGTATCCCGAATGCCAAGGAAGTACTGACATGGCGTTGCTTGATTTAAAAATTTCCAACGATAATTGCTAACATGGGTAATCATGACGACGCAATGACAAGGAATGAAACATTCCGAAACGATCAGATTTGGTTCGTTGGGGTTACGACTGCGGTAGATTTTAAGTTTTACAAGCGAAGAGCTTGATGACTTGATGAGCAAATGGTTCATTTTCATTAAAATAGTGTATTTTAGATACTGTACAAATGCCTGCATAAGGGGCTTAATTACACATACACATGTCAAAAACATCAGAACGACAGAGTTTTATCATGTAGTCTTTTAATCGAAAACAAACCTGCATTTCAGGTAAAAGAAATACCTGATATGCAAAGGAGACTGGACTGGCTCGCGAATCTTGTCCAATTCCTCAATCCTGGATTCGGCAAACAGGTTCACAATTACATGGGTCATCGCAATCAGTCGGTACAAGCAATATCAGTGTGTTATGGCCATGTATCACGCAACGATACCAATATAACAATTATTATGAATTATGTAATGTCGCAAGTCAGCCTGTCATAGCTTTAACGCAATAGAAGATCACTACGGTGCATTCCAATAAATCAGAGT
The DNA here is from genome assembly GCA_038406195.1 of Haplosyllis anthogorgicola. Lineage (NCBI taxonomy): Eukaryota > Metazoa > Annelida > Polychaeta > Phyllodocida > Syllidae > Haplosyllis > Haplosyllis anthogorgicola. The sequence continues at coordinate 11,599 of JBCAUI010124652.1, forward strand.
TTTAGTGAGGGCATAAAATTTCTGTAATGCAAGGCTTTAAGAATTAGGGCCTTGTAATATGTTCGCAAGTCACACTGAACTAACATTCTTTGCCTGCAAAAAGAACGAAGATGTTTTACAGATCTGAATAAGGATTTGCCAAATAGCATTCTCGTCAACATCAGAATGCCTGGCTTATCGCTGTGCAGGTGTAAATTTGGCAGAATCTCTTTTTTGTAGTATGACTAACATCCACAAGATTTATACCTGTAATTTATATGCTTAGAACAAAGAGGATGCATCCATCAAAATACATATTTTTAAGATCAGAGTATTTTACTCATTAATCATTCCTATGCCTGGGCGTATTAATGTAGAGAGGTTGGAAATGTCGGTTCCCTTGTGAATACGTTATAGAGTTATGGAGAACCTGGATGCCTGGGCTATCCTAATCTACCATTTCTTTCTTAGTCACAATGCCCACATGTAAAACGAGAGAAAGGAATCAAAATGTTCTTCACCTGCCCTATCATCTTTTAAAATTATTGTAAGTAATAGGTTCAAAGTCAACATGTTTATAAAAAGGCATGAAGTTCACTTGAGACACTCTTTTTTAAAACTATCAAACTAATTTCAATTCAATATTGTCACGTTGCTCGTGAACTTTCACCAAATTACGCCATACAAATTTGTTGGCCGGTGTGACCTGCCTGTCTCTTCCGCTACGTTACGCCACGCTTCTCTCAACTAGTGTATCAAATGTACAGAATAAAGCAAAGTCAGATGCAAGCAGGCCCCGCCAGCGAAGGATTTAGATCCAATAACCAGGTTGTTAGTTACTTTCAAACGTCATCTGTTTTGTGAGTTCGATGGTTGCTGCTAGAAGGCTGTCCCATATCAATTACCTTCGATTTTGCTCAATACTAGTCTGAATGAAGAAGAGAAAAAGCCACATGTAATGTAATCAAAGCAATAAGACAATGCTTCATGATATTTTATAACCTTCCTTGGTCATATACAAATATCAAGTGAGTAATAGGCGATTAAGTTCTTTAACATCAGACATTGAGCCCGGTAGGTACTCTTGTTTGCACGCTGTCTGTAATTTTCCTGTGTTTTTCTGTTTATACCTGCACCAAGATCCTGCCATTCCCATCCAAAGGTTACTCACAGGTGCTAATAGTAGATACTTACATCAAAACCAGTCTAACCTGCTCCATTTGTCAAAGGACTAGGTTTATGTTTTCATATAACTGGGTAGGTTCTCAGTAACCAACACTAAGTTGAACATTGATTTTCATTGTTCGCCAATAATGCCCATTTTCAGAAACAAAGAAACAGAAACAAGGATGGGCTTGTGTAACTTTGTAAATATATGCTTTAGGCTATCATCACATTGTTGTATGTTATGTAATATTCCAAATACCAATGACGTGAATTTACTCAAGGCAAGACTTTTTTATTTGTTGGATTACGCTTCCAGCCGCCTCAAAAATCAGGAATTGTACAAAAATAGAATCAGAGGTATAAACCTTGGTTGGTTACACGGCAGGTGTGAATACCAGTCACGTATAAACCTGTAAATTACGTCATCTCGTCGTATGTTTACTTTACTTTTCTTTTCTGTACAGTTTAACCAAACCGTCAACTAATTTTTTTACACCGCCGCTCTAAAAAATCTTGCACAAAAATAAAAATAATTTGTCCTTGTGCTTAAAACCGTCATGATTGCTTCTTTCCCGATAAATATAGAAATGTTATCACGTGCAGACAATCACAACTTATTTGCAATTAGACGATTTAATTGCCGGAAACACTCTTCGATGGCCTTTGTTAAGCGTTAGATAACACCAGAAGTTCGTTCTTTTTGAGTAGATGTAGCACATCGAAAGGGGATTTTATGCCGTGTTTGAATACAACCAAAGATCAAACATGGAAGATAAGCAATACCTTTGATCATCTGTTGATCCAATACCTCAAAACGGAAAAATACTAAGCAGGACAAATCCATCCAATTTGAACGAACCATTCAGGTAAACTGCGCAAATATCGTTAGACTAATTTCGTTTTTACATACCATATATAAATTTACAACGTTTTCATATTGATAAACATTTTGCACTTTTTAAAGATTCATCAATTTAATTTAAGAGTTCATGTTGGTTCACATATAATTCATACATGTAGAATGTTCAGCCCAGCATGGAAGTCTGTCTCAATCTCCAACACAGAACTCTATATTAGGCACGGCTTAACGGTTAACAATAGCTTACACCGTTAGATAACATGTTGTCAGGGACAAAAAAAAAGAGTTTAAGATTTGTTTCACAACTGGGTTGAGGAGGTACTTGAACGAGTTACACCAGGCAATGCCTTGGCTATTAAGTTTCAAACCAAATTTACTTTAAAGGTAAAAGTGAGAAGGATGAGAAAAATAGGTGAGACATAAATTACAGGCTTTACCAGTAAGATGTACCTAACCGTCTACTCTTAATACCAGATTTTAGCAAAACGTGTAGAATCAAACCTGTACGTGGTAACTCTTATTCCCAATGATTCTATCAACGATATGATTCGAAATTTTTAAAAACCCCAATAGTCAGATTCGATTAAAGTCGATTTGGACAAAATTGTACAAATTTCAGGTGTTGATAACCGTAAACCAACACCTTTGTAACGTTGGCTACCTACTGAAACTTTTGCAGCTCTTTAAACGAACAATGGAAACTCAACGTCTGTCATTTGTAAATCATCTGTTTTAACTCAGATGCTTTAGAGTTTCAAAACATCTCAAATCTAAGTGCTAATTGACAGAAGAATGAAGAATATGGGTAATTATCTGTAGACCGCTTGGTAAAATAGAAGAAAAGTATAAGTATCCTGCTACCAAGGTACATGTATCTACGTCAGTGTTTGGCATGTTGTACTCACAAGAGAAAATCACAAAAAGGAACCATCATCAAGGAACAAACGGTTTAGACATGTCCTGGAGAAGGAACATCTGGAACATCATGTAAAATCTGAATTTTCTTTAAACGTCATTGTTGCCTCCGACGTGACTTCTTACTGTTTGCTCTATTCCGATCAAGTTTTGAAAAGTTGGACGTGACTCTCAGGCAACTGATATGACGTTGTGTCTGGCTATATCCTTGGGCACCGTAGTGAAGTTAGCGATTGTCAGTTTGGACAATCCTTTAATTATTATACTTTGATACCTTTTACATTTTATACATTTTTCTAGAGCGGTTTACAATTCAATATAAGCTACCAAAGAACTCACCCAACATTGGAATGACCCGTTAACATCCTAGTGGTAAGCTTAGTGTTTCCATTCATTCCACGACGGCAGAACTAATAATGTCTTTTTTCCTTTTTGTCTTTTAAGTTACATTATTTTTATCGTTACTAGTAGCTGCAACCCATTCCAAGTGGTTAAAACAAACAATACTTTCCAACAGTAACTTATTAACCTATTATTTTAAACCAGTAAAATTCGGTTAATTGCAAGTATGCAATTTTGGCAAATTAACCAGACACATATTTCCTTCTCAGTGTGGATTGGGCAGGGGTACCCAAAAACCAAAGAAGATGCTCCGACTGTTAACAGTTTGTCTCATGTTCTGTTTGTTGGTTTGTGTCTCTGGATGGCTGCCATTAATAATACGCACGCATAGGTGTACAGTCATAGGTTACCCCCACTCACATAATATGTTTATTTTATCGCAGACACATATCTGGATATTTTACCAAAATTATGCAAAAAAATTTAAACCACACGACAGCCGACATGTCAGAGGAAAGACAATATCAGCAAAATACGACACAAATAAGTGAGAATGCAAAAGTTATGAAGCCAGAAAATTAATATATCTCTTAGTTTCATTTTCAAGCGACAATTATGTTTGCCTGAATTAGAATCCTTTCGCCAACTCAAAGATTCTTCTTATGTTTTCAATCGTAATCGTAAATAATTAGGCCGTGGGTAACATCTTGCATACAATACAATCGTGCTATTTCGGGTGACATCTTTCCTTATTCGTAGCAGACATTCTATTTTGGTGCGAATCACACCAAGAGAACATCTTCATTACCCATTCTGGTAACACCAAATATGGAAACAGTTTATTTTCATAATACCAGTTCCCACATAATCTCAACAACACTCGGTCATCATGTTTATTGCGTTTAACTTTATAACTGTGGGTCAACCTCTAAAATAAATATTTGGCGACAACTGAAAAAACATGGGACATTTAACTTTAAATAGAGTTTTTTTATTGTCTACTTATTTTGACTGCAACATATTTCATGCAGAATACATTAGACATATGAATACTGAAAGTAATAACCAGGCTTGTCACTCGAACGATCAGATCCATGACATTTGTTTATATTTTTGACTTGAAAATTCTGTTTCACTTCAAGGTGTTTTTTACATAACTTAGCATGGGGAAGATATCCAAACTACGAGCAGCATTCGAATCTAAGGACGAATTTACGAAGAATTAGCAAAGAATTTTAATGCGAAAGAAACAGTTAAACTGTTTGAGTGCTTAACGTGACAAATCCACAGCAGCAAAGAAAGAAGGAAGACCTTCCATACAGAATAATTGTATTACGTATCTATCATTGTTCATACAAAGAGTCTATGTCACGTCGGAGTAGTTAAAGAAAAGCAATCGTTGTCCTGATACAAACAGCCAATGTTATTTCCCTAATTCCGAGACAAGCTGTTTTACTCTCTCCACGATTGTCCCAGACCTCGTGGCTTCCCAGCGAACATCAGCTGCTAAATGTTCCCATAATTGAATCCCAAAATGAACATGATTTATAGTGCAGAGCTATTACGGGAGCATGGTTACTGGGTGATGGATGCTGTAGGAAAGTGCTTCAACTCTATAAATTAACAATGAACACGGACAAATAGCTATTTGAAAGCATGTAACTTTATGGGGGTCTAAGAGATTTCTTCATAAAAAGCGGCGAACAAAGAAGATTTAAATCAAGATGCAAGTTTGATAAATATCCTAAACGTTTTTTTAAAGACAAGTTGGTGTTGTGTATCTGGATAGTTGAAAAGGATAATTAATTTCGAAACATCTTCATTCATCGAAAAAACCTACAAGTTTCTTGCAACAGTTTAAACAATGTTTTTCTCTTGAGGTGAATAGGTTAACCGGCGCAGTTTCTCATTTTAAATGTAAACCCTTTCAATATTAACAAAAATAGGAGAATTGTTTTCAGAGGGCATAGTGCTATATTTAACAACATTGCAACAGTGACAGTGCCCTGGAGAAGGAATGGTATTGACCAGCACAATTCAATTTTGAAGGAATGAAACAAATTTAATTAGTTTCTCCCTTCACACTTAAGGATTCAAATTCAACCCGAAGTCAAGGGCACAATACGGTGGGTGGTTCCCCTTGAGGTTTCAACCAGACTTTGTCAATACAAATATAATCAGCATGATGACTCCGGAAGCTATTGTCTCGATAAACCACGGGCATCGATTGTCTTCCTTGTTCAACCTGATCATTCGATTGATTAACTTTCAAATCTATTTTCAGCCGCCCTCCGAATCGTACAGTTCAGAATAAAGGCCACTGGCTACTTTGGTGGAAATGGTGGAGAGTACAAAGGCCTGTAACATTCTGAAATAAACTAAAACACCTACGATTCCATGTCAAGATTTTAAACAAAAGGTCAGGTTGAAGGTCACTGATCAATTACGTAATACTTTCATACAAATGTATTCATACCCCTCACCCCAAATTTGTGCAAGACAACAACAAAGAATGGGAATGGTATAGCCACCGATGTAAAGGTGGGCATGACTAAAAGTCGTTACTTCGCATTTCAGAATCTTTTGTTTCTGTACATTTAATAATGGATTAAACACCGGTATCAAGATACATACAAACCTCAGCCAAATCAGACTTTAGATCATTCTTCAAATTCATATTGACATCTACCATATAATCATCATTTCGTATTGATGTAAATTGATGAAATGTGATTTTACACGATTTCCTTTCACAAATGCATTACAAGGATCGAAGGCTTTATCAGTTACTCAAAACGCTTAACCAGTTGACAGATATCGTCAGCTAATTACAGGATCATAAATACGTGGTACAACACAGTGAGCTTCTTGGCTGAAGGTCCGATCCTTAGTGCGTAATAAACACCGTGTTTACCACTATTTGTTTGGAACAGATGTTCGTGTACAAATACAAAACGCACAACATATAGTGTGACATAACCATACATCACAACCATTTATCATTCGTCTTTTGCGAGTGACTTTTAAACCAATACGAATACTGTCCAGTGATGATATTTATTCATACAGGAAAACAACAAGCAGTGGTAAATAAGCGAAAGGTTCGTTTCGCATGCTAATTCAGTTCCAGGTCTTCACGAAAATGTAGTTATGAGTTCAGACATGGAAGTAACCTTTTAAGACTGAAATAATAAGACATGTCCGTTTTGTGTTCTTACGTTATCAATCATTGCCTTTTGCTTGTTTACTGCTCTTTATCCATCACAGTCTGTCTGTCCGTGCTTGTATGTTCGTTTTTGTGTGATTGCCTGGGTCACTGGCCCTTTTGACTACGAAAAGCATTGATGAGCGCAAACGTTTTGTACTGATGCACTCCAGCTTCTCTTCTCTCTCCTTTACTCCCTAGTACATTTTTGTTAACCCAGTTTTTTTTAAACTCTTTTTCGGAATATGATAATGTCGACTAGCATCAATTGGTTGTGAGGCGGAGTGAATGCACAGAGCAAGCGAAAGCTTAAAATTAGTTCCATAACATTTATTCCCTCATTGATAACAGTTACTAACAGTTGTTACCAGTTTAATAACAGCTGAGGCAGATATGGCATGAAGTA
>JBCAUI010124763.1:0-18471 GCA_038406195.1 Haplosyllis anthogorgicola
TTAAATTTCTGGATGGAACTCTTTTAAATAAAGAAAATAACTTAGTTTTTGAGTAATAACATTTTTCAATATTTGCCAAATCTTTAATTGTTAATAGCTCAAAAACTAAGTTATTTTTTTGTTTAAAAGTACTCACGTAGGACTTGCTTTTGCATGCTACATATTCGGTTGCGACTGCATGTGTGTAACGCGTTGGGAGGGTTATTCCATTAATATTAGAGGAAGCGAGACTGACATAATTTTCAAGACGTACAATACAACATCAACCTAGACATAAAGTTAGCGTACGAACCTGGTGGTGCATGGCAAAGTATCATACTGATGTTGCTGTCACAGTCACCGATTAGAGACAGAGAATCAGTGCGGCCTTCATCACTTACGGCATTTAGAGATTTTGTCGATGCTAGCCTTACACACTGGTTACCTTTTAATGATAAAGAGAAACTTACATCGTGTCGTGTAAATCATTCATAGTTCAAATGTATTTTCGCAAACAATGTTGCCATTGACAAGAAAAAAATCGTCCATAGTCCTCATTTTGTTGGTTTTTTTACATCATAATGAGTGACCTTATTTACATATGGTAGGGTAAGTTTTTTGCTTACTAACCCGCGATCCTGAAACTGTTGTGTTTGCTTGTGTCTACTTTCCACACTTGCGTAATCACAGTTAACAATAACGTTCGAAGGTTAAGAAACTGTTTTGAGGTGTTGAAGTTAGATAGGAATCCTTTGTGTCTATCTTTACAGTAGTTCTGTGCAGCTTCATCGTTGTACGAACCTGAAGCGAAAATCTTCCGTGTTAGCACTTAAGAACATTGAAATAACCAACAACACATCAGGGCATTTCTCTTTAACATTTGATCTTGCATCCATTGCCATTCCAAAATACACCAAAACAACATTTTTATTTTATACTGTCTAGAAACAAGCCTCGTCGAGAAAAGATCTGCCTTCTAATCATGCAATATCCACAATTTTTTGTTTCGATAATAGCCCGTTAAGTGTCTTATCTGAAAATATTGTAGCACAAATACCACTTTCATTCTTCACCAAAAAATATTTAGTCTTGTCTTTCAGAAGAAATTCCTTTTCTTTGACACCTACTGCATCTGAAACGTAAGTTCATACTTTCGTTCGTGCACCTTATTTGTTCAAGTAATTCCAAAAACAACAATTTGACAATAGTAACAATAGTTCAGTACACAGTAGATTTTCAGACACATAAAACGATATACTTGGCACTTCTACTTACCCACGTAATTTATCAACAATGCTGTGGTTATAATTGATATAATTGTATCCATAATGAAAGAGATTTATCATCCTAAGCTATTTTCTGAAAAAATTGTGTCGTTTCTGGTGGGAAAAAAGTGATTGTCACCCTTGCAATATTTGTCGGCTTCCTCTATCACAAGTTTGACGTTGTGGTCTCTGTGAGTTGCGATAAAGTAATTCTACTCTGATGTTCGGGGTAAAACATCCACATGATACGGTTGATCATGTTCAAAAAATCAGAACAAAGATCCAATACTCATTGTTACTGCACTTTAGTTTGTGCATTTGTGTTAAGTTTTGTAGTAATACTTGTTTTTTTGACAAGGGCTCATCTTCAGTAATACGACTATATAATAACGACATAAGTACCGACTGTTTTGAAATCAAACATTTATTTATTAAGGATATTTACAATGCACACCATACCAATTAATCATAGCACAATATTACATAATTACATAATATTTAAGTTATCTACAAGTGTTACCATACATATTTACATACACAGTACATTTATAGTCATCCGTTTATTATTGTTACAAATACTGACAATGCTAAAAACACTGAACACAAAATCTCAGCACATGCAAAACAAAACTAAACAAAGGGCAACCAGAGACAAAATATTCTACGAAGTATTTTGGCAAAAATCACGCTTAATATCTTTCATTAACAATATCGAATAGCCTCCCATAGTCTACCGATATCCTGCATTGTAGACCAGCTACAACATTTAAACACTTAAACTTTGAAAATAATTTATATCTAATACCTTACGCAAATTTTAAAGTCTAGCAGTTTTATAAAGTGGGGGCAATGTAGCCGGGTAATGGAGGGGGAGGCGGGGGCTGTGGAATGGATCCTCCAGTACTAGTTGCAGCAGGTGGCGGCGGGGGAACTGACTTTCCCATTGGAGGGGGTGGAGCGTTGGGCACAAACCCTTCCTGGAAGGACGAACTACAGACGTAAGAATCGGCTGAATTACGAGAAGGTACGTGTTCGGATATCTGCCTACTTAGATTACTAGATCGTTGCTGCGATTCCTTTGGTTTAAACGTTTCCCTAACATGCTTCTCAATGTTGAAGGATTCTCTCTTGCTTCCATTATTCTCGTCATCATTCTGACCGAATGCCATATCCTTCCTGTTTCCACGGTTGATTGGTGACGACCGTGCATCCTCATCAATAGTTTTCAGGTTGGTACTCTGGCTCACCTTTCTGTCCTTGTCCTTTTCGTACTCTTCCCAGCCTTTCGAGTCTTCATCATTGTCATAATCAGGCTCTGGTTCGCTTTCCAAGACGAATGATTCTCTCTTCTTCTCTGGCTGAACTACGCTGGCTTGCTCAAGGTACGTTTCAATACTAATCTTCCTACTAACTGGACTTTCTTCCTCCGCAGGAGACACACGCGCCGGTGACTTGGGCCTTTCATGCATTAGTGGGTAATAATCTCCGGAGGCAAGCGATTCGCTTTTCTCGGAACGTCTCGACTTTTCGCTGAAGCTTTCTCTTAATCTCGACAGACTTGGACTTTCCCTGCTTGTTTTTGTTGCGAAGACTGAAGAGGACTGTCTAAGGCCATTGTCTGGAGCAACGTGGTAGTCACTTCTCATGTCACTCGTGTTTTCAGATTCTCTGAAGCTCTGTCTGTAAGCTGGGTTCATTGCGCCAAATGCCATCGATACATTGCTTGATGTGTGTTTTTCACTGTTGTCTCGCTTAGATGGACAGCTGTCGGTCCTGTTCAGTGAAGGATACATGCCTTCTGAATCTTTACTCAGAGAATCTCTGTTGATGGACGAGGGAGCTAGATTGCTGGATTGCCTTGTCGCGGTACTTTCCTTGTTGACTAGTGGCCCTCCACCGCCTTGTCCTCCTCCAGACAGGAATGAAGCTGCGTATGGATCAGAGCTTACACTGGATCTTGGTTCATAGACTTGGTCCTTTGATGTTTCATCCGTTTCCGTCACTTGTTCGTTGATTTGACCGGTTGGTGTTACGACTGGATACGGTCTCCTGGAGGATTTCTTTTTTTCGAGTGTTTCTGCATCAATAGCGTCCATAACATTATCATACGCGTGAGCATCGGAGTCCCGCTGCGCTTCCTTCATTGGTTTGCTGTTCATTAGTAATGTGTAGGCATTTGGTGTTGTCAAATCTTGCTTCGGTAGGTCTTTCTGCAAAATAGTATTCGTAATAATCATTAATTCATTGTCACATAGTGAAAATGCCTGGATATTGTTCGCTATATGTACTCGGCAAATTGCAACTGCAGATGGCTGTAGTCTAATTCTTTAAGTCTTTCGTAAAAATTCTTATTTGAACACATTTTTTATTAATGACAACAAGAAAACTAAAAGATCGCAAGATTTGTTGATCTCCCTCAAGTAGACTATAAGATTGATTCGAACCTTCGACTTCGCTCCTTTATTATCCAGACACGCACAGCAGCAGACGCAAACTATAATTATCACAACCAGTAGCATTCCCGCAATCACCGCTGTGGCAATTATGGCAAACAAGGGTATTTCGTTTCCAACTGAAAAATAACCCAATTACATCTATCATAAATTTTATTCCTAATCTTATTCGTGAGCATCCTCCTGATGTCACTGGACAATTAAAAATACATGTCTACACACATATTTTGGTTTTGGTTTTAGTTCTGAACATTCTTATTGTATTTAAATATAATTGAACAGTGACTTACATGTGTTGCAACTAAATATGCCATTGTTAAGTTGTTTGGTGAGTGTTTTTTCGACCAAATGTTGCCATTCTGCCACATCTTCTCCGCAGACTTCCTCCGCCTTGTTTCTCTTACAGATCATTGTGTCGTCCTCAATACTAAAATACAGACACAAGGCACACGATTTTTACGAACGATGCATGTTCTAAGTGACGAAGCCTAGTCTTAACAAGAGTGCATTTTGCAATAATTTGAAGTAATTTAATTACGGATGGAACGTTCTAACGAGAATTATCCTAGCGGCTAAGGAGTCTATCGCTGCATGGAAGAGTGAACAAGTTTGAACAGAGTTCACAGCCATGCACCCGAACCTTTCCAACCCCACCTGACTGGTTCCCAGTGCTGTTTTTTGAGCTCATGGATGTTTTAGGTCTTGGGTAAAAGAAGTCTATCGACGCATGCGCGATAGACTAAAAAGTAATAATTCATGTTTTGGAAACTCCGATTAAGTTTACAATTAAAAGTCTACGATGTCATTGATTAAATATGTAACTTTTGTGCAGATGATGAGTTTGGATAGCAACTTACTCGCAGACATTCTCTTTGCTGAGGTCAGTGTCTTCTCGTATTGTATGCAGCGCCTCAGCTTCACATTGTCTGAAAGTCTGTTCCAAGTGCGGGTTGTCTTTGTACAGGCAGTTCACGTACTTAATTGTTGCTATGTAAATAAAAGTGAGTGCAAGTTACGTGATTATGTTTCAGTTTACAGTAAACGTTAGACTAGGGGTTTGAAGAAGAGCATGTCAGGAAGAGCATGCCATCGAAAGGACGTGGTTCAATTTGACATGTCATGTTGATTTAATTCTTTGTTATGGGACGTTGTACGATAAGTATCCTCTTTAATGTAATTATACGTTGTGCCCGACATAGGAAAGTACGCAGTCTTACTACAATGTTCTCTGATCCGCATATATATAAAGATTAACGGAGGGCTTACTGTCCATAGATGCGTCATTGCACACATACTGCAATACAGATACCACCCCTTCTATTTGAGTTGCATCATAATCATTGCAAAGGACTTTCTTTTCATTCAGGCAACCGATTACACTAAATCTATTTCTGAAAGTGAATAATACAGATTAAGAAATGGGGAAAATTATCATTAATCACTTCTTTTCCGCAGTTATAATTACCAATCACATTGATTACAATTCAGTATGTACAGACATTCAGAATTACAGGAAACATTGGGCAGGTCAGCTCAAGATTTAAATTAATGTTTGTAACAAGTAGATCCTTACCCACACCAAGCAGCAAGATCATCATTAGTTTTAAGGGCTAATTCGACACCTGTGATATCAGGAAATATAGGATTTTCAGGTGTGTAGGAAAACATTGATTTTATGCATTGCTCCAAACTTTCAGCACTACACATCTTGTCATAAGGATATCCGACTGTGGTGTGATTTTCTGCAATGAGAATTTAAATAATTTGGAAACCGAACAATAATTGAATAACTGTTGAACTGAGAAATGTTCGAGTCAAAGCTGGCCAATTTGAATAGATGCCTTCAATTGATAAATTGAATTTAGTGTTAAAAAAACTCATTTGCTCTGTATCATTTTTGTATCTCCTTTGGCATTTCAAATGAGGCACTGATTTTGCAATTATCCAGCATTATGCAAGCAACGGTACTGCCGAATGATTTAAGCAAACCGAAGTTCGTGATGTAAACATTTACCTAATTCGGCGCAATTTTTACTCATCGCAGTGGGAAGCAGGAAATTGTAGAGTGACATGCGCATCCAGGAGAGTGCGTGTCGACTGCACGCGCTCATTATCGGCTTAATACATCTCAGTAGATTGATCATCTCTCTGAAACAAATCGCATTTCAAAAGACAGTTAAAATTCTATAGTCTATTTATCATTCATTCTGCAAGAAAAGGAAGTTTGTGCTGTGCTTTTGAATCGTACCGCAGAACTATACGTGAATTTCTATTTCTTCCAAAATGAATTACATCTTAACTTTGGCAGAATTGTTGAAGCTATAAGTTCAAAAGATACTTTGGAAGGACTCACGGACATAGCTGCAGATCACCGAATGTGTTCACATCTGACCAGTATATTTTCGTGCAGGTGTCAATTGTGTCTCGAGGTGTTACGTTGTCTGACTGATACACGCATGTTCTGTGGATGTTGTAATCTAGAAATACAACGGAGATTTTCATGTTATGTTTACGTCCACCTTGACTTTTACAGAATAATTAATTGATTAAATATTAATTGACTAAACGATAGCTAATTGTGGTGAAAGACAAATTTACTGATCATAGATAAATAAATAGGTAAATAGCTGAAGATAAAGTAAACTAAAGTAATCTCGTAGAAAATTCGATTTCGGGTGCGATATTGATTCAGCAGGATGATTCCTAAGAAACTAAGCACAGTAACACAGCCGACGAAGGCTCATACCATTGGTTCCTCCAACTTTGCATGTGAAGTCATAGAAGTTAAGTATTCCCTGCAGGGCCAACCTCTTGTTTTCCTCTCCTGGCTTATCTTGTGAACGTTTTAGTTCCTCTTCTATGCAAACTTTTCCACTTCCCTGTATTCTGAGAGGAAATGTTCAACAATTACGCATCACAGAAGTTTTATTTGTTATGACATCACGAATTTACATGTGCAAACAATGATTTGATGAAAGTGTGAGACTATTGCACAGAAAAAGTGTCAAACGGACCTTCCTTGACGTTTTTTACGTCAGTGTGCATACATACATGTACATGAATATTGAAATAGATAAAGAATTGTAAATATGTTTACAATATTGCTATGTATTCCATAAATAACTGATTTACCAATTTAATACTCAATTTATTTTATCTTACGATGAAACTAAATACGCTATTCCTTTCCTAAATTTCATTTGACTTTGTCGCATAGCTCAAAAGCCAAATTTGTATTACATTTTGATGTTTTGTACAATATAGATACATGAGATTAGTCAATTTTGTGCTGTATCTCTATGTTTTTGAACAGTACCGATACATTGAATGATTCCGTAGTAAATTGAAGATAGGAAATTGTTGTATTTGGGAAAGATTCTGTTACCTGCACCAATCGCCCAGTGACACAACACTCTGACCCATTCTGTTCAGTATACACCTGTAGATGTCTACATGATCTGCTATCTTATTCAGCTTATTTTCTGTTGTAGCACATAGATACACTGGGTCATTTTCGCAGATTTGGCATCTTACAATACTGATGTGAAGACATAGGGTCAGAACTGCTCCCGAAACTGAAGAATTAAATAAAAATTAATGTGATGATTTATTACAAACCGTATGTAGAGAAATTATTATTTTGGAAACAAAGAGAACAGATATACGTATTTATATAAAATTAATCAAATCTTACCTTTTAATAGATTCATTGTGAATAAATGATATTCCTAGGAAAAGAATCTCGAAATCACACTCATCAAGTTTATCATTTGTCTTCTTTGAAGATTATCACTTGTCCTCTTTGAGGATGTAAGGGAGATGTTGGTTTAATTATGTATGTATTTGGGACATCAACGCCCTTCGAAATCTTTGCACCGAAATCTCTATTGAGAGGCTTATAATGTCCTTACAGAAAACTCCCAATAATCCCGTTTCAGAAGCATATTCACTTGTTTCCGCATTAAAACATGACTCACATGTGAAGCATAAACCATGTTTGGCTGAAAACTGCATGAACTATTCCAACATTGAACGTTGAAGAGATTTTGTTTCAAGAATCAATTTAGTATTCCACATCCCATCAACAGCCCCTCATTGTTCTTACATTACTTTACACTTGTAAAAAGTGATGATTGTGTTGAGTTTTGTGAGGTGGGAATCATGATGTAATTGGAATGAGACAGGTCTCTATCCACTTGTTTGACTGTCTTTCTATGCCAAGCTCTTCTTTCATATTGACAATACAGATGCGGATTCATATGTGCATGTGCAGATTTTTCGAAGCTAAGGTTGAGATGTTTGGAGATTTATATAATTTCTGTTTCCAGACAAATTATATATTTTGGTATTTTCTCAGCTAAGGATTTGCAATCCAAAACAATAGAAATTATTACCCTCACTGGGCACAACAACGGGACGGACAACGCGAATTTCTGCATCAAATTAAAATATTTCTGACGTAGAATTTCTTTGTTGCAGACAAGATGACATTTTAAGGGAATTGATCACTTAAACACTTCAGTGTCATCAATAGTCTACCTACTATCCGACATTTAACTTTTTTTGTTAAACATTATAGTGGATAGTTTACCCAAGGGTTGCGTGAGTAACACTCAACTAATTGCATGCCCATTTTTTTTTTCAATTTGATGCAAGTCTTAAAATATTTCCCAAATATGCACCTTAGTCGACATAAACATTGTAGTGGTACACTTTTGCACGTACTCATGAACATATAATGGATCACGTGTTGTAATTTTAAAATATCCCTTTTTTGACAAATTCCCACCTGGTTCCACCCCTTTACGTTTTAGTGCAGTTTGCCATATGTTCATGATGGGAGAGGGGTCTAAGTGAATATGTGAGATAAATGCAAAGTATAACACGATGCCGAACAAGTAAATATTGACTTCAAACTTTAAAAAGCTTTGCTGTTCTTTCAGTATTGTTTATTTTGCGAGGGGGTAGCCTCTTCTTGAACCGCAACTTTGTGTGGACCTATTTTATAGGTATCTTGCCTGTTAGCCTTCCCTTGACGGCCAAATTACGTAATGTAGTGGATTGTTATCCAATTTCTTTAAAAGTATGGTTTCATGTCCTCACTGTTAGTGACACAGGGAGGTAGTATTTCAGATAGACTACTCGACTGCCCCTTCTCTTGGGATTTGGTCTTGTTAATCTGATTGGTACGAAGCTTATCCAGCAAATGGACAATATTTCCACAAAGCAATTGGTCGGACGGGATTCACTGTTTTTTTTTAATTGGCAATATTTGACGCTACCCAAATGAAACAAGCTTTCATGTCCCTGGTACAGTGCGATTATAACTTATCTCTTTTACTCATAATGGACAGGACTTAACCGAATATTTCAGTAAATATTGAATTAAAAACTAATCCACGAGGTAGAAATATTGTGTACAGTTACATGTAGCAAAATCTGTGTGAAGAGAATTTATATCAAAATTGCAAGGGAATCCTTCCGCTTGAAGGAATCTTTCGCTTGCAACAGATTAAACATGACGCAATGCCATTTAATACAACACTCTGCAGAGCAGTCTGTTCGCTACAGACAAGCATTGTCTTCACAGACTTTCCTTTCAAACAAACTTTACTGTAATTATTTGACACTCTATAAAATACAAGAATCCCTTTTAATCGAAGGCCGAACCATTCATTGCCAATAGTCATTAAAACGTCATAAACATTAAAACAAAAAGCCGAACCACATTCATTGCCAATAGTCATTAAAACGTCATAAACATTAAAACAAAAACAAAACATTTCAAACGTGGGTGTAACGCATTTACAACAGAAGACTTATCTGCGCGTTGTTTTGAAGGATTTTGTGCAAAACATGTTATCCGCCACACCTTATTTTTACAAGGACATTTTGACACCCAAAACTTCCATCAATGTTATTATGGCCATTATATTGCAATCAGTGTGGATGTGATTAATCAATATCTTCATCCGAATTTTGACCAAATCCAGA
Source organism: Haplosyllis anthogorgicola (assembly GCA_038406195.1). Classification (NCBI taxonomy): domain Eukaryota; kingdom Metazoa; phylum Annelida; class Polychaeta; order Phyllodocida; family Syllidae; genus Haplosyllis; species Haplosyllis anthogorgicola. Next base: position 9,692 of record JBCAUI010124763.1, read on the forward strand.
CTGAAGAATCGCTTCCCTGGTGAAATGGTCAATAAAAGTTCTTTAATACAAAATATTCGTGATGGTGAACTAGATCAGGTAGGCGAGACTCTATTTCAAGGAGGAACCGACAGTTCCAGTTATACAAGGGATCTAAATGATAACTGCGGGTTAATCACAATTAAACCAGGACAGCAACCAGTTAAGAACTCATTGGATTAACCACGCTCATCCACAGCTTTTTGCAATGGGGAATACATGTATGGGTCTATGATGCAGTACTTAATGCGCCTACGGTCTTAAGATTTGATATGTGAAAAGATCGTCCGATATATATTTTCTTTTACAAGTATTTGCATTAGAAAATTACACTTCTTCAAAGAAAATCTAGAACAATTAATTAAAAGTGTGTAATAAATGAATTTTAGAAGCAGAGATGATCCTTGTTCCATAAGATATCAAAAATATAACGCATGACATAATTTTTTTCCCTCTATGAGTATTTAACACTGTACCCCCGAGCGTGGCGTAGTGGCATACAGGATGCCTAGTCATTTCTAAAATACTTAAATTTTTATGGATGTCTAGATGCCCAATTTAATCACAATTAAATTAGTTTTACCGCCGTTTTAATGAAATGTACTCAATTTTTATCTCAGGAGTCAGGAAGCCAACATATGCAGTACATGTTGGCGTCCTGAGCCGTTGGTGCCGGTCATACGTAACTGCGATTGAAGAAATATGTGCGATTGGAAGACTTGTGTAGCTCATAAATAAGTGAGATTGGAGAAATAGGTGAGATTCCAATCACAGTCACCCATAAATACCTGCAATTGGAATCGCACCAATTTCTCCAATCTCACTTATTTATAAGCTACACATGTCTTGCAATTGCACTTAAGGATCACAGTTAATTCTGAACACAAGTCTTGCAATCTCATCTATTTACGAGTGACTGTGATTGGAATTGCACCTATTTGGAGAAATAGGTTGAGAAATAGGTGCGATTCCAATCGCAGTTACATATGACCGGCACGAACGGCACAAGACGTCAACCACCTCTGAACATATGTTGCGAAATTATCATGAAAATAGGTCTCGTGTGGCCCGTGTTTACATAAATTTACCAAAAATTAGAAACCGAGAAGGGAATCAAAATACAAATGTAGGTTCAAACAGAGGATAGATAACATCGAATATTACGCAGATAACGATGTCAACATAAAAGGTTAATGAAAAAGATAAAACGAGAACAAGTGCTGAATTTTAGTCTATTGTTATATTTAACACAGTGAACTGATAAATTTAGTTTCCTCTCCATGAATGATTGGTAGACACAAACACCCAAAACCGAACCAGTCGGTGAAAATCTATGTTTTTGCTTTCATTCATTTTTAAGTTATGAAGGACTCAACACATCAAATTTATCTAAGCACCAACTTGAAGTGAAGCATCAATTTTATTGATGTCTACCTGGAACAGATGCTGCTGGTTCTCTATTATCACCAAAATCAGTGATAAATTTGTCAAAAATGTGAAAAATTTCAAATTTCCCCAATGTACCAATTTTAATATGAAAAGGTTGAAAAGTTCCTATATTTATGTAATGTATAGAACTAAAATTCTGTTAATTTGTATGAAAACTATGAGAATTTGTGCATATAATTCAATTTGAAAGTTTGTTATTTTGGGCAATTTTCGGAGTAATAATGGTGTAAACTTGAAAAAGTGTGTTATGCTCTGCCTACCCCAAACTGAACCACCAAAAACATAACCCATCCCAAAGTGAACCAGTCTTATTTAAACCTCTCCCACATCCATGGTAATTTAAATATTTAACTGGGTTTTTTTAGAAATATATAACAAATCACTCCAAAATTTATGTCAAATAATTTTCACCCTATTTATCCAATATTATAGATGGAAAACGCTGATTTGAGGGGCTTCCACCTCAACTGGAACTCTGCAATATGTCTAAAACAGCATGTAGTGGATTATTTTTAATTTCAGTGTCTTGAATTTCCAACAAATGTTTACTTTGACATTGATGACATGTCTACTCCTTGGATTAAATGTTTCTGTTGCTTCCACACCTATCATCTGTCATTTTACACTGAAGTGATAAAGTGGTTCAGTTTTAACAGAGGTTTTGATGTACAAGTACATATACATGTATTTTTATGTAAATTTTAATGATTAGCCATTTTTAAAGCAGCCAGGGAATGTCAATAAAGAGTCTACCTATATTTTTTCCAACTTTTTAAGATATATGAATAGTTAATTACATATTTAGTATCAATTTACAGAAAGAAAAACAGAATTAAGAAACAATCTGGAAGCATTTTCTGAAACTGGTTCAGTATGGGGTTACAAGTGGTTCACTTTGGGGTGCTGGGACCAAAATTCCAAAGGATGAGACTATGTGTTTTGTAAATATTATGACTAAGTTATGAAACAACAATTGAATTATTTTTTCATTGTAAATTCTTCTTTAATACTTATTGGTTATAATAAATTGATTTGTTACAGAATTTCAATAGTTGCTTGTCTGTAGGAGGAGTCGTAGTACCAATTATTACAAAACTGGTTCGGTTTGGGGCGTTGGAGTCTAATATGTTAAATGAAATTCGTAACAACAATTAGTTACAATAATTGTTTCCACATCGAGGGAGAAAACTGATGAAATGGAGAACATGGAAAATAGGGATAAATCAGATTCGAAAATAAAGAAGGTCGAATTTGACGACTTGCTAACGAATCATGTTGGAGAATTTGGTCGCTTTCAGTGGTTCGTTCTCTTTGTACTTTGTTATGAGTGGATGGTCACATGTTTTGTTGCTTTGAGTCCTGTCTTTGTTGCTGGTGTACCTGATCATTGGTGTGACATCTCAGATGATGCAACATCTCAGTTTTGTACTGAGGATGAAATAAAGAATAATGTTCTACCACAAGAAGACAGAGATGGAAAAATGCAACATAGTCAATGTAAAATGTTTGAGGATCTAATGAGGAACAATTCTGCAGAATGTCATGGAATGAACACCAGTCATCTAACACCTGTTGAATGTACAAGTTGGATATATGATGATGCTTTGTATGGTTCGACTATAGTCACTGAAGTAAGGATATTACAGGTTATAGGTTTAAACTAGAGTTGTCGCGACTAGTCGAAATAGTCGACTAGTCGAGTTTCAAATACTAGTGGACAAATTATATTGGTTGTCGACTAATCAAATATTGTTACATGTCAATCTTTTCAATTTAATAGAAGCCAGGATTTTTAAAAGGACATTACATGTGTTTAACTGTAATTTTCATATCATAACCCCCCCCCACCCCCCATCCCCCCCATTGGATCCGTCAATGCCCCGAGCTGGACTTCAGACTTACTGAGCCATAAAGCTTAGTTCCAGTTATGATTCACCAGTATGAATACCTATCAGTCGAACGACCACAGCCCATTCACAAATATATTTAGTAAGATGCCATGAACATTTAAACATAAGATACACAATCTACAAAAAATTATTGACCTTCAAATGATCTTGATATGTATTTTGACTGTGCCGTTGTTTATTGGTCTGAAAATTGACATTTTGACCTCAACCTCATTTACTTGTCATACCTTGTCAGACTCCAGGCATCACCATTACAGATCACCCAATGGATTTGTCACTCGATGAGGATTTTGTGCGAGAAGATACCGCCCTCTATGCATTCTCCATAGGGCATTAAAGGGAATACCCGATATTGCGACAGATATTTGGACTGCGCTCCTTCAAAAACAAATCCATTGGGTGATCTGTAATGCCTGTGTCAAAACTTTATCGTGTTATGGCGGGTGATTCCTCCACGTAAATTTGCAGTTATGCATACCATCACACAATTTAGCTCCCTCTTCTGTTGGTTGGCATTCACGTCTGTTGCAACTTACGGTAGTTGTCATCATGTTTTTCATTCAACGCCTTCATTTCTTTAAATTTAATCTAATTTTCAACCAAAGAGAGTTGCAGAATACTTGTTTCTAGTGTTTCTTAAACATTTCCTTTTGCTACAGTGGAACTTGGTTTGTTCGAGGACGTGGTGGATAGCTAATGTGAATGGTGTATTTTGGATCGGCAAAGTAATAGGACTTCTTATATGGGGACATCTTGGAGACAGGTAGAACAAAATTACTACCAAATTATTCACACAGCAAATATCTTTGTCATGAACTTGACACAATAACAGCCTTACGAATCTAAAATAGCACAGGTCTTATCCAATCAGAGGTGACAAAGTTCATTATGTTAATGAGGTGCTAAGCTATTCTTAGCATGGGGTGGTTTGGAGTCAACATTTGTAGCAGGGGTGATGAGAACTTTTAAAATGGAGAAAATGGCTTGATTTCTTTGCCTATCATGGGATTACAATAAACATATATTCCTGAACAAAGTGCGGGATCCATCTAGTATGTAAATTATTATAACTACATTATTGTGATATTGACTAAAATTTCACATTTGTTCAAGCCTCTTTTGTCTTTATGGACGTGTTAATTTTTTCGTCTGAATTTTTTTGTAGATTTGGTCGTCGTCTTCCCACGTTGCTTGGCTGTTTGCTATTCTACGCCTGCAGTGCATGCATGGTGTTCTCACCAAATTACTGGGTGTTTCTTGTTGCTCGCTTGTGTCTATCTGTTGCTCTAAATGGAAGAGACGTTACAGCAACCGTGGCCTGTTGGTAGTATCTCTGATTATGTATGGAACACAGATAAATTTATACTGTTGTTACCAGTTATAATGGTGTTTCCTGCACTCGGTCACAATGTCCTTTGCAGGCGCCGAGTTAGTTGGTGTATCGTGGAGAGTGTTTGTGATGACAGCCGGCAGTGTGACATTCAGCATAGGTTACGCAGTGATGGCGGGCATTGCTTACCTAGAGAGAAGATGGAGATATTTTCTAGTTTGGACAACCTTACCGGATTTATTCATTTTTATTGTATTTCTGTTGTAAGTATAAAGCATATTTTTTCAATGTGATCACGTGCAAAGCAACGCAGGGTTTACTATTTCAATTGTTGCCATAGTAGATGTTATCCGGAAAAATGTGAATCCTCCGAACCACGGACCTCTCGTATTCCGGCCGAGCGTGCTACCGCTACACTAAAGATTCACTCACTTAATTTCCGGCATATGTAATGGTTACACTGATGTTGCCATAGTAGTTTCTGTGACAGTATGGAGGGAACGGCCCTTGGTTTACTGTCATCTACAGATAACATTATACATTTTGTCGAATGTTGATTCCTTATTCTTGAAGAAAGAAAATTTACACTCATTAAAAAAGACGCGTGAAATTCTATCGCTCACAAAATGATATACGAGGTGGATAAAGATAAACTCCACTGCTGCCTGCCGTCCTTTGCTAGCATGAGGGATGTCCGGGATGGTAAGCCTGATGTACACATGCTAAAACAGTGTACATCATTATTGGAGGAAAAAGCAGGTGTAGCACCAGAAGTGACCCTTGGGAAGAGTGCAGGAATGAGATTCACCTTGGCTTCAAAACCCATGGGGGGGGGGGGGGTCACGCAAAGTACAAAATAGGGGTGATCATTGGCCCCAAAATGGACAATGGTCCAACATTAAATTGTAAAAAAACCCACATGAAGTGCTGTTATTTTCAGTATCATACCTGAATCTCCAAGGTGGCTACTCGTCAAAGGTAAATCAGCAGAAGCCTGGAAAATAATTAAGCAGATGTGCAGGTGGAATGGTAAGGAAGTTCCAGAAGATATTGTTCCATATGTCAAGGTAAACATTCTAGTACAAGTGCACATGAATTCTTTTCCATAAGCAATGACACCTTGTGCAAAACATGTAGCCTAGAGGTCAGCATTATCAACTGATGTCAATAACAGCTTAGAAACTGCTGCCGTCTGCCAGGCCACTAGACGGCCTGTTTACATGGAACCAGAAATTGCACGTGCTTGTTTTTGCCACACAGGTGCACCAGTCTAGTCAAAAAGTTTACAGTTTCGGACTAATTATCATGATTAAAGATGGCTAGTCAGTAGACCCAGTGGGGCAAAAGTAGACTACAAAACATGACGCTTATCGTAAACTATTCAACTATTCAGAGAGAAGAAGTCCAAGTCAGTGCATTTCAGCTGGTAAAATCGTCTGCCACAAGAGTGTGTACATTTGTTCAGGCCTACGTATGGTAAAATTTGATTTTTTCTCAAACTATTATCAATATACTTCGTGTATATGATTTTTACTCTTGTTTTGTCGAAGCAAAAACTATTGTGCCGGTAATAAATTTAGTGCTCAATGTTTTACTTTTGATAAGGTTTGTCGTATGTCTTATCTACTGGGGAATCTCAATAAATATGGGTAGCTTTGATGGAAACATTTATGTAAATATTATCTTATCCGGACTGGTGGAAATCCCGGGCTATATTTCTTTATTATGGTTCTTCAAGAAATACGGAAGGTATGTTTGGTGTTAAGTGGATAATTTATATAAATCTTCAAATCCAGTGGTAATTTTAGATGAAGAAGCAACTGTTTGAAGGTTAATTTAATGAACTCTCTTAATACTAATTTACACTGAACTTTTTTTTACAAATATTTTCACTACCAATTTTAAATGTTTATTAGAATTTTGACACTGGGATGGAGTTTTATTGGAGGAGGCATTGTGCTTATATTATCATTCTTTGTTCCATCAGGTAACTTGAAAAATGCACAATAACTAAAAGTAATACAAACTTTACACTATCACGAAGTTATTTTTTCGTGATGACATGCTGAACTGTAATGGAGAATAAATAACACTTGTTTAGCACCTAATAATACGTTAACAAATATCAGTGGAGGTTTTACTTAATTAGTTTAGTTTACCTAATCTACCAAATTTTCTGGACATGTGTACGTCAGACAAATAAATTGATGTAAAGCATATGGTCCATTTTGTTTCAATTACGTACAATAAAATCATTTCGATTTTGAGTAGCCGAACGTATACACGTTATGTATAAAATAAAAGTAGACAAGCCCTTATGTCTGGAAAGTTAGGCAAATTTGGTAAATAAGTTAGATTTGTAGGCGAGTGAATTAAGAAAAACATAGAATGTTATTGTCCTTTTTTTGAAAGATATACCGGGACTGGTGGTTACTACAGTGTTGGTAGGTAAAATGTTTGTCTCTCTAACATTTACCGGTCTGTGGATTTACACCATGGAGGTTTATCCGACGTCAATACGAAATATAGGAATAAGTACAATGTCGTCAGTTTCCAGATTTGGGTCATTTATTTCTTCGTACATTGGTGCCCTAGTAAGCACTGTAGTATTTTTTGTCGTTTTGTCGTAATCGAGGTTAAAAGCATTACATATTTTTTACAAATCAATAAATGCCTGACATTATTAAGACTACAACCTGTCATTTAATTTGATAAAATAAAAATAAAATCATCAACAGTGATCTTTTTGTATGCGATCCATCGTCACTTTTCGTTTATGTAAATGTGTAACCATGTAGGGCTCAGTGCACCAAGTTCTACCGCTGCTCATATTTGGAGCATCGTCCTTCATTGCTGGGGGTGTGACCTTTATCTTGCCAGAAACAAGAAATCAACCTTTAAACCAGACAGTTGAAGAAGGGGAAGTCTTTATGAAGGAAAATATGTGCAAGGTTTGCTCGTGGTAAGTTTAAACCAATTCTGGAATAATAACCTCAAAGAAAGATTTTCATGAGATAGTTTCAAGATTTACGTAATATGCTTTTAATTTGTTTCATTCTAAAGGGGGGGGGGAGACAAAAGAATTTATGGACGTTTAAACTGCAGCAAAATTAGTTTTAGAACCAGTGAAGTTAATAAAACTAATAACAACAGACGTTTTTCAGTTGCAGGAACAAACGGAAAGGTACGGACTACGAGCAGGCGCCCGAGACGGAGTATCATGATATACACGTCTAGATCCTGACAGTTTCTGTAGAAAAATATTTTTTAAATACAATACTAGCATATCACTGGATAAGAGGAGACCCATGTCAAAGTATCACTGGATAAGAGGAGACCCATGTCAAAGTTTTTCAGCTCCTGAAATTGATTTCATGTTGCTACAATTGAATTTTCCACTCTGTATCTTTCACTCGTACAAAAACACCTATTGTTCTCGTCATCACAATGAAGGGCTATTAACAAACGTTTCATACTCTAAACTGCCTTAAGAACATCATTAAACTAATAAAATAATGAAATCAAATGTCGCTATCAAAAACAGATCCGACAGAATGCAGAAAGACGTTCAAGTGATCTCTAAATGACGTTTTACAATTTTTGTTTTTACATAAATCATGAAACAAAAGTAGCCAATGCGTGGGTCAGTAAGTAATATTTTTAGATTTAAGTATCAAACCATTTTTCTCAGTTTCACACAAATTTGTCCTAATTTTTGGTAAACCTCAATTACCACAGTTATCATACTTATTCCCAGATGATACAAATATATATGTGATTATATGTTGAAAAACATGTATAATGTGGATATTTAATGTGAAATATGGTGTGTGTGTGGGTTCATGCACGTCTTTAAATCAGCGCAGGTCTGTCTGACCTTATCTTTGTTATTCTTAAATGTCTCTGAAATTAATTGACAGAATTTTTCACAAATGTTCATAAATTTAGCATTAGAGTGAATGGGACTTACAATAATTATTATTTATTAATTATGGGATTTAATAATAATAATAATAATAATAATAATAATAATAATAATAATAATAATAATAATAATAATAATAATAATAATA
>JBCAUI010124874.1:0-13501 GCA_038406195.1 Haplosyllis anthogorgicola
AAAGGATTTATACACATAATATTTTGGACTTCATTCTTATTTTTGATTAAACTATTTTAATTCAAGAAAGGGTTAAGACTACCTGGGATAAATTACATAACACATGTGTGGTCCATGGTTACATCACAATGGTGCGTCACGGCAGAACGCATTGCATCATTGCCTGTGACATCATGTGTCACCCTCGCTAACTGTTCTTTCTGTACTTGACGTTCAAGGGGAAGGACTGCACACCTGATACCCAACCCTTGACAGTCGCCCAGGCGGGACATTTCAATAGTTATCGAATAGTCATAGTTTTATGTTTATTGACCAGGCACTCTGCATGGAGTCGCCTCTTATGTTCATTTACTAATTATTTGTGCGCCGCCGCCATACCGACCAACTTGAAGTAAGGTGCTACAGCGGGATCGCCATTCCTCTTGACAGACGCATGGCGCTGGGGGTATCGCACCAGACGCCTCGCCCGTTTCGGCCGACCCGAAACATAGGCTGATTAGTCTCCTTGACATATACAAAACATTACGTTTATTTTATTTTTCAGTGTGCTTGCTTCACTCTTTCAACATCCTGCATCTTCCTCTGCATGATTGCTGGCGTATTTCCTGGCATCCTTGGCAACAAGATCGCATCCTTCGCTGAGTGTAACATGACTGACACCAGGTGTCTCTGCTCTGAATCACATGACCCGCGTGCAAGGATATATATCTACGAGCAAATAGACAGCTGTGAAACTGTGATCACAAGTGTCAAGGACTTCTTGATCTTACAATGTAGTTTGAACTGCATAGCCAGTGGGGTGTGTTTCTGGTTTGTCACATTGCTGTGGAAATCCAGATATCAGGACTTCTATTCTGGAATAAGGCTTCCGTCTCACAGTGCGGGTGTGCCGTCACATCATCTGGCAAATCAAGTTAATCACAGGAACACAGGTGCGGTTCATCCTCCAGCTAGTCCAATTATAGGAATCCAGACACAAGGGAAACAACGATATCCAATATATGATAGACATGAGGATAACCTGTAGAAGCACCTCCAAGGTAAAATCTGAAACGTATTCATTTTCAACCACTGATTTTTTTCCATCAGATATACTTACATTGTAGTATAATGCTTAAATAAATCTTTAATTGAACATAAAAATGAATTGTTTATGTTTTAATTCTTTTGAGGGTATACTTAATACAACTTAATGGAATAATAACGCTGGTAATGATGAATTGGGCAAAAGAACATTTTTGAATTGAGGTTAATTTTTCATAGTTTAAATCAAATTGGACAAAAACTACCCCACAGTTTAAATTCCATGGAAATATCCATGGAAGAGGTTGTTGTGTAGTCCTGCTTTTACATTTGATGAGAAACAATTGGAATTCACCATGTATTCGTCATCGCTAAAATGTAAACATGTCATGGGTCCAAACTACCAGCGCATCTTCATAAACTACATGGTCAAAAATTAGTGGGCGTGCAGCAATTCATTGTGTTAAGCAGCCCTGGAAACCTCAATGCCCTGTAAGGGGCACATGCTTCTAGACCAGCGTGACAGCCTTAACGGCCATTAAGGAAGGGACCGTGTAGTTTATGAAGACGCGCTGTACATGTCAAGTCGTACATAAATCACCTATTACTGACACACATTTATTTTAAAAACAAAATTTCATTGTTTTGTTGTTGTCCCAACTTACTATCCACGAAAAATACTGACTTTAATGTGTCATTCACCTTTTCACCCTTTCCCACATCACACCCAACATTTGAGTTTATTTGTGTGGATTATTTTTATGTTGTCGTTTCTTTCCGAATAATTTTGACAAAGAAAATAGCCATTAAACAGTAGTCGCTCTGTTAGATTCACAACATTTTCTTCCATATCAAGAAAATGATAATGTTTGCTTCTTATATAGTAGTTTTATAGTAGGCATCACGTTGCCTGTATCCCTACATAATATAACTATGTTGAACGGTTGAAATTAAAGTATTGTATTGTTTTATTTTTACAGGGGAGGGTGAATGTGCAGCGGAAGGTAGGTTCTTTCATGTTTCATATCGCATGTAAATTCAGATCAGTACAAACTAGTGTAGCCACCAAAGGTTTCAGAAATACCAAAAATTACCATTCTTATGTATCATGTTTATTCATATTTCTAATGTTTTGATTTTGTTAGTAATCTTACATCATGCAGTTTGAAAAAAATACGTGGTAGTTCTTATTAAAGTATTTGCGAATAGATCTCTATAGTGCAGAAGCTGCGTATGAAATTGCGTATATTTTACTAGTAGAATTAATTTGCTGCATGTAAAATACAGTAGAATTGCTTTTACCTAAATATCAAGACAATTGTATTAATTGGGAAACAATAAAATTTCACGCTCTGCTATTGATGCCCATAAAAAACAGCGTGAAATTGTATTGCTCCAAAATTGATGTAAGTTTCTTGATCTGATTCGTTGGGCAGTGGTTCATGTGAATGAAACCGTTGAAACATTAAAACAGTAAACGATGTGTAATGTACCAAATTTTATGAGAAAAAGCAGTTTATTTTGGGAACAATAGAAATTCAAGCTGTCTAATTGTTCACATAAAAATTAAAACACCGTGAGATTCTAGTGTTCTGAAATGAATGTCATGTCCTGAATTGATCTATTTTATATCATTACACATGGTTGTTGGTCAGCTCCTGAAATTCCTATCATTTTAGAACCGTACAGAGAAAGTTTTTGCTGTGCTATTTTTCCAAAATTGATAGGAATTTCATTCTCTAGGGAGCATCGTCTCAATTTGATAACACTTGCGACAAAAATACTCCACGCTGTGTTATTGATTCACATAAAAGCGCATCGAAAAACTTTACTAAAGCCACTGTCCAGCGATGTTTGTAGTTTTGCTTAGTAACCATTTTGTTTTATTTTTGTTTCTTTTAATTGCTTGGTGTCTTGGCGTGTTTGTAAACATATTTACATGACACATAAATAGAAAACCCCCAGAGTACAGAGGAACCACAGAGCACAGAGGAAAACCAGACACAGGAAGAAACAGGTACATAACTAGGTCAATTAATTAGGTCACGTAATAACGTCACTCCTTTGACAATTAAAAGTTCATTACATCATACCAGATGCAGCTATAACTTCATAACACTAATCTAAAACATGCATTAAAGAATTAGCAGGTCAGGTTATGAAATTACTATCAACGGTCAAGGTCCCGCAACCATTAGCTCAGTATGAAATTCAATTGTTGCTGCACCTTAAACTGTTGATGGTAATTTCATGATCTGGACAGTTTTCGGTGTTTGACTGGAAAGTTGGGTTGTTGTAACAAGTGGTTTCTACAAAATTGTTAGCGAAAGTTTTGAAACAAGGTGCAGTTCAAGAATACGGTAAACCTGTTTATTTCGAATAATTTGGAACAAAGAAATGCCACACGTAAAATCTGTATGCAATTATATTGTTCCAAAATTAACATAAAATGTTTTGTCCTCTGCTTAAGATGTAATTCTACGTATATATACGTGACACACTCAGTGCACGTATCATTTTGGAAACGAAGAGAACAAAGGAGAGAACGAAGAAATTTCACTCTGTGCTTTTGATGCACTGTTGTTAAACTTCTGATACGAATTCCGTGTATTGTGAAACTGAAACTAAGCGAAAGTCCATAAACCTGATCTCAGTTGTATTGAATAATTAGGTTAAGGCGGTCAATATTATGGGTTTAATCAATTTTAAGTACTGCTAAATTAGAATTGTTGACATGTTATTTACAATGTTGTTACATGGAACTGGACGTTGAAAAAAAAATTCCTAGAATTAAACTTGAAAGCGCACAAGCGGATGGTCACACGCGTGTACTGAATTGTTAATAGGGAATTGTACACAATTAGACACGTGAAGGTTTGAAAAAAGTATAAAGCAGTTCAGTAAGACAGTGAGCCCCTTTTATGGATAGAGGCAGTGTGGAATTCTACTTTGTTTCCAAACTGAAAATAAAGCCTGTGCAAAATGTTGCGTCACAGTGGGCTGCAGTCTCAAATATGTTTTAGGCATCATGCCAGACACATGTCCAGTACACAAAAATCGTGTCAGAACTTTAACATGGTACCTTATGGGAGCTCCCTAATGTAACCTCATGTACACAATTGACACGATTTCCGTGTAATGCAATTGAAAGACGAGTTTGCAATTCTTCAAATGCCTGTCTGTCGAGTCAAAACATCGTCTCTAATGTCATGACGTCATAATCTAAGTAGACTAACATTGTAACGTATGACGTGACAACATATGTAATGATAGACAAAAAAAATTCATTTTGTCTCTTGGGCAGAGCAGTAGACTCTGGATTAGAAGGTCTGTGTTCAAATGTGCTGGCAGATAATATATAATTCGATTCGATAAACTAGGAATAGCCATCGCTAAGGACAATAGCTCTTCACTACATACGTGTTGAGAATTTGGTTTCGCGATTCAGCCCTGTTGAATTTCCTCCATTACAATATGGCCTTGTGCATGATTATCACAAAAAGGTTAGATCAGAGATAAGATACAGAGTTTACGAGACAGTTTCAAGAAGTCATATGCTCAGTGAAAATTTTAAGGTAGCAGTGCCAAAGATGTTATAAATTATTAAATATCTCTGGACCAAGTCACGCATGCAATTGTAAGTTCCACACTGATGCTATCAACACTAATTTGATTTCAAATCAAAATATCAAATGTCACAAAGCAGAGCTCAGAAAAGACTTGTTAAATAGTTAACCTTATTTGATCAAATCGTCTGTTAACTAAACAAGTGTTCCATGAGGGGGATGAAACACAAGCATTGATCAAGTGACAATATAAAAGTAATTCAGACAAACATTTAATGAATTTATGACGTGAAGGGCCCTCGAGAACCGATGTAGCAATCTTATCCACGAGTTGGATCCAGACTGCGAATAAAATAGACGAAAAAAGCAGAGATTAACGCAATCAGTAAAAACTAAAGTAACCATAGTATCCAATAAATATTTACAATGTATCCGTAAGATCCCTCGTTACAGTAAATATATATGTCTAAAGAACATTGATCACATACTTGATAACACCTGACTATTATTAACTACTTTCTGACCATGATTGTTCACGGTTTTAATCTCTGTGAATAATGCCACCGTAAACCCGTGATCCACCATTGAATAATAATAAACAAACGCGTAACCAGATTTTTTCTGTACAAAACAGTCATTGTTGGGTAGTTATTTAACTTTATTAAAGGATCACTTGTTTGCGATAACCTGTTCTAATACTTGAACGATCCCTAACACCTACAAAATAAACTGAAATTAGTCTCCTCTAAAAGCAGGACAAATTTAATCATTTTAATTTTTTAATCAATTGATTATATAATCGCCAACAGCCCTTGTAGATAATAAAATGTAAACCATTTCAAGGAGAGTATTCTTACAATTTTAAGTAGGCCGTATTTTTTAATCATTTGGATTACATTGCACTGGCTGGACTTTCAAAGTGCGGCGATCGGGAAAAGATAAAAACAAAAATTGAACTTAGTCCGTAAAAAGCCAAACTGTTCATAAGTATCAATGGAATATAACTATGTTTTTCCAGTCGATTTGGGTTTATTTTTATTATTTTATTTATTTTTGAAACCCTGATTTTAAAGTGTGGCGGGAAACGTTAACCAAACAATAGATAAAAGAAACCTTACCAAATTGAGACAGATAAGAAAAGGACGGCTCACAAACGGTGCCAGAATTACGTCATGTACCAAAAGTTTCTATTTCAACTTTTGATCATTAAAGTTGTCATGTCATAAAGCATTGATCAAATATACGTATTGACTCGATCATCCATTACACTGTATCCTGGTAATTTGCAGTGCGAATCAATTTACCTTCAATAATCTAATCACGTATTCAGTGAACAGGATAATGGTATTCTGAAACGAAAATCAGCCTCCACTTCCAGTTAGTTATTTATTATTAATAATTGATCACACAACGAACTAGCAGAATATTATGCGAAAATGAGTACATCGGTATTCTGGCCTCAAAAGTTTTATTTGTCAAATTGACATTTTGTAAACACAGAATTAAATCATAGTAATTTTTAAAAAAAAATTGGGAGTGGGGTGGGGGTGGGGGGCAAACTAATGCTCTTTTTTTAACGTGAATACATTTTTTATGAATTTCTATTGTTTACCAAAAGAGAGGCAAATTGAACCACAACTCACTGATTTCATATAACATTTCACGTGCTTTTCAATTTAAATTTTCAATTAAATTTGTATCCAACTTTCAACAATATTGAATGTGAAAACAAATTGATGACGATCTTTCAACGCACTGAATTCATATCCAGTCAAGTGGTTTGAAAAAAAGCGTACACATAATTTTTTTCCCACCACCTGTGTGTGAATTTAATTAGACACCATATATTTGGAGACGGCAGTGTTGAACCCACAATATATTTACAGAGAGGTAAACAAATGTAAACAAACCGTTTTGTTTTCACGACGGCCAGAGTCCACACTCAATACATCACATTATTCGGGCTTTCCAAGTTCTCAAACATCAGAATGTATACAAAATATACATTAAATTTATGATCCGTCAAGTGCTGCCCCCCAATGGGACGGACACCTGAGGAACTACTGTCCGTTCATTTACTGTTGCATATTTCATCTTGTGATTGTTCGAGAGCTAAATTTATGATGCATATACTTTTCTTGCAATCAGAACAGACAATTATACCCTTCGTCTCCTGAAATTCTTGTCATTTTGAAATTAAATTAAATTAAAGGAGAGAACGAAATAATTTCATGCTGTGCTTTTGCTGGGCTATTGTTTCAAAATTATTTGATCCTCCGTATTCTGGGAACATTGTCGAGACAATAGAAATTCACACTCAACTTTTGTTCGAGTGAACTGAGGCTCATCGTGAAGTTTTCTTGTCCAGAAAAGGAAATAAATTTCTGGAGCTTCTAGTTGAGCCAAGAAAGGTGCATGGAAGGAAAAGTAATTCATTCACTTGGTGTGGTTTCCCGCAAGAACATTGAAATACTCCAAGCATGAGCCCCGTCTGGAGTCACTTACATTAAGAAGTGCAATAATGGGATTATTTCTCTAATTAAAACATTCATATGGCTTAGGAGAAGTGAATTAGATAGTTATAGTCAGATAGAAGATACGAATGACTAAATTACTAATAGATGTAAGTTTTTCTTTTCGTCAAGAGGCAAATTTTTTGTTGACGTTTGTTTACAATTATAGTTCTGGTTAAACTGACCCCTTATGAGGCCCAAATAAAATTATGAAAGTTAATGATCTCTTATTAAATGGTTTATTGTTAACCAAACCCAGATCAATACTCTGTGAACTCTACAATACGGTGGTCAATCTTACAAGTTGAAACCTGTATCATGATAAAATGTCCTATCGGTAACTGAACTTTGTCAAAGACTGGGATCAAATAGTAATTTAACATGTATTAATATATAATATAATATATGGCATAGACGTACAGGGGCAATCCGGCATTTTTCATACACACAAAATGAAGACCTTTTAGCCAGCTGAGATACCATAAATGTAACGGGGTGACAATCTATTCTTTTTGTTTTCGCTGTTTCTGGGCTAGATATTTTGTTGTAGTCACTAGAAATTTTCCAATTTAAGTTTTCTCTGATTTGATTTACAAACAAGAAATTATAAGGGACGTGATTTTCCATTAATTTCATTGCACAATTTAAATTTAAAACACACTTCAAAACGATTTAAATGGTATAAAACCTTTATGCATGGCAAAAGAAATTTAAATGTAGATTCAACCTTGCTAAACTGCATGATTATGCTTGGCTATTTTGTAGGAATTAGTTTTAACAGTTACTATACGTTTGTTTTTTGTGTTCTTTTCATTGGTTTATTTAACACATTATCACTAACCTTATTAAATGCATGATAAACTAGGAACGACAGAAGAGAAACAGGAGGAGTCAGGAGAACAGAAAACGGAAGGAGAGGAGCAAGAAGCACCCGCATCTACAGAAGGTTGTCCTCAGTGACACTGAAGCTTGACCTTGACTTTGTATTGTGACCTTGGTTGTTAAAGATTCACATGACCTTTTCTTCTCAATATACATGTATTAAAGTGATATTACGCGAAGAGTCCTTTGCAGTTAGGCTTTGCTCCTGAAAATCAGATATGTTTAAACGTTCGAGGAATTTTGATTTCCACTAAGAAATTCTATTATTTCAAATTTTGTACCACAAAACTACTTCAAAGATTTTAAGACTTTTATTGTCAACAAGAGCTGTTGCTTACCTCAAAAAAGACTCTTCAAAATAATTTTACTCTGAAAGGCTTGTTCAGCCCAGATTGTTTCGCTCATTTTGGATCCTCCACTTCTGTCGGGTAATGGTTTCTG
The DNA here is from genome assembly GCA_038406195.1 of Haplosyllis anthogorgicola. Lineage (NCBI taxonomy): Eukaryota > Metazoa > Annelida > Polychaeta > Phyllodocida > Syllidae > Haplosyllis > Haplosyllis anthogorgicola. The sequence continues at coordinate 8,426 of JBCAUI010124874.1, forward strand.
TGATCTTACTCTGTCTGGGACGAAGAAATATCCTTAAGTCACCATTCTTACTACGTCGCTTCAATGCTCATCTTTTCTATTTTACGACAATTTTCTCCGGGGATTAATGACACCTTAATGCTCTTTACTTTAATTCTTGAAAAGATATGGTGTAAAAACAGTTTTTGTACTTTTATGGCTCACTTTATTCACGTTCATTTCTTTTCTGTTTTCACATCTATCTTTTTCATGGAATTTTCTTTCAGCGATAAGAGCTTCGATGTTGTCATCTTGTTTCAACTGAAAATCTCTATTTTTGGCTATTCTTAAGTCTGTAATATCTTTTCCATAATTGATCGCGATATCAGCTCCCATCTGTATCTTTCTGTCTCTCCTTCTCTCCTTTTTTATCTCCTTGGCTCACGTTTGGCCTTTCTATTTCTAAGAAGTTGCATTAAATTCTGTTGATGTTAATTTAAAATCAATTTAACATCCTTTCGTTAAATGCATGGAGCTTAATGATATGAATTTTAACGATATAGTTTTGCAGTGTTAACTTTGGTTTTACATTATAACACTTATTTCCTGGTAGCCTTTTTATTCCCAATATGACCATTCGTTTTCCTTTCTGTTTTAGGTGAAGAACAGAAGCCTGCAGACGAACAAAAGCCAGGTTAGTATCCTCACATGTTCACTAAAATAATCCAGCAGCGAAAGAAAACAACTGTGCATTGGATTTATGGCCCCTCAGGTGCTGCCCACGCCAATGTATCGGACACCTGGTAATGAATGTCCATTCACTTACTATTGCAGTCCAGCATATCATCACGATATCTTCATCGCTTGACAGAAAGATGACTGTATTTTTTTTAACGCGTAATTTTTACTGATCATCAAATTACTATCAAAAGCGCCTCTTAACAATTGAATTTAATGAGCTCAGCACGAAATTCAATTGTTGCGGGGCTTTTTGTAGTAATTTCATGATCTGTTCAATAATTTAAATAATAAAAACAAATGTGACCCCATGCACGTCCGTACCCCGACCCCGTAAAAGTCCGTACACCTACACCCATTCATTTCTTCTAATGTCGACAATTTGTCAATGTCTTTCTAGACATTTATCAGTTATTGTTCATTTCAATAATTTTCAATAATTATTTTCAATGGCTAAGAAGAAATTAGTTAATTTTTCTTAGGTAAGGGTGGCAGTGGTAGAAGTTTGCAAAATCTAAATATACAGGCTTACTTGTCATAGTTGAATGATTAATGTTTTGTGTACTATGATTTTCGGTTGTTATTTAAATGACTTGTAGAGGAATTAAGAAAATTTCATTTTCACTCATTGTAGAGAATCGGATTATTAGAGTCAGAAACTGTAGCTAAAACACAGTTGTAAATTGTGACATTTGAGAACAGTGGTCCAATGGAATGGACAAAAAATAAAAAAAATTAAAATTTTTTTAAAAAAATCAGCGTGAAATGAAATGAATTTCGGGAGCTGAAATCGAAAAGAAAATGGCTTGATAATTGGCAATACAAATGTTCATGAAACGCTTTGTAACGCTTAAAACGCTTTGTTCAAATTGCAATGCAAAAACGCATCTCATTATGTACTGTGGCAAATTGGTGCTATTGTTTACCATGGAAACTAATTAACTACTCACATCGTGAAAATACGTTTAAATTTACCTTCATATACATATTTCAACATGGATCCAGGATTTTTCGTACGGAGCTCTCCCTTCCAAATCCTCCAATGCACCATTTCAGTTTTGCAGCGGTTTTCAAGAACAAACATTGTACATGCATGTACGTGCATTTGCACGCCAAATATTTGCCATTGAAATTAATGGACCCATTTGTAAATGAACGCATTTTTCTTTTGATTAAATGTTTATTCTCGTATTTTATTGTAATGCATTTTTCCTTCTTTCGTTTCAGAATAATGACAGAAACACCCACCCCGTAGCCGTATTATTATTTTTACCAAAAACCATAACTGTGATCATTGAAGACGTCTGCTGCACTTGGAGTGAAGAGCCTGTTTGGAGCTTACAATTCTTAATGCAGTTTGCATCATTTAAATATCTCTTTTCTCAGCTAAACATGGCTCAATACTGTACATCAAAAATGCCAGATCAAGAAATCACCATAGAGGCTTATTAACAAGTTTCGACGCGAAATTTCAGTGAGTTCAGAGACATCTATTGGTGACACTTCACATAGGTCAGCATTTCCCGGACCGAAACTTTTTCTTACAATTTCTTGATCTGTGTTTCTAAAATAGGTTTTATACCATGTAAAACTGTATATAATTATTTATCTATTCAACTGCATTCTATGATATTTTGAATCTTTATTCTACTTAAATTCTAGCCCCTTCTAATAAAACCAAAGAGAAAAAAAGTTGCGAAAAACCTTCAAATTTTAGTAATCTAATCACTGTTTATTGTTACTTTCTTCCTCAAATTTGTTTTGTATATTTAATAATTTACGAAAATTCATTTTTTCTTGAAAATTATGGTTGCTGATTGGCAGTATTAAAGTGATGTATTACTGGACTTATTACAAAAATTTTAAAATATGAGCTCAGCACAAAAAAATGCAAAAGTATTTTTAATTAAACTTTGTGTAAAAAAAAAACTTCTGTAAAATGTGAGGCTAGGTTAACCAAAATATGTACAAAATGGTACAGTATATTAGTTTAACAAACACTGTGATATAAGATATGTGATCAGAGATCGAAGGGTTTAAATTTACATTATTATTTGTTTTCACTATTACTGTTAAAAAAGAAACATTGTTATTGTTTTTAACTTAAAAATTGGTATTGTTGTATTGCATCAATAAATGCTTATGTATCATTGAGGGTGTATAATATTTCAACAAATTTTGCGGACTGAGGTCCATTTTATTGGACCACTGGTCCCCGCGGTTTCGGACTTGAGGATTGTAAAATATTAGTAGTTTACCAATTAGGCAATTATATTTTAATATGTCAAAGATGTCTAAAATTAAAAACAACCAAAATCAGTTGTAAGTCATAACTAATGGATATATTTGTCGCACATATTTGCTGGAATTCACAAATGCAAATTAAGCTAAAATTGTCTTCACTTATGCTTTATTATAGAATGTTTTGCAATTTTGTAATTCATGTAGCATTTAGCAAAGAAATAGTTTAAGCAAGGTACAAGGCTTGCTTAAAGTTTTCACCTTGCTTACACACATGTTCTTAATTTCACACCCAAAATTAAGCTTCTGACAAGTATTGACCAATGGGAAGAGGTGTTACATAACAATTCTTCCTTGCTTAATTTGTTGTTTGTGAAAGCAAGAAAATAATTTAGCTTGCTTAGGTAAGCAATGTTAAAATTAAGCAAAACAAAATTAAGCAAGTATATTTGTGAATGGCAGCAATTATATCAGTATTTTGCATGCAATTGCACTTCCATGTTAAGTAAATTACAAGAAAAATTAGCCGATTACGCAAATGTTAAGGTATTATGTGTACTTTTTGGAAATAAAATAAAACTTGAATCTTGCTAAATTGTATGTTTGTTGTTCATTTTACACCGATAGACTTGACAGACAGTACATATTTCACCTGCTAAATAATTTTCTTTTTTTAAGATTCAATGATTGAAATGGACTAGTAATACAGATGATAACAAGTAAACTCTAAAAAACCATACCTCCAGAGAAGTAAATTCGGTTTGTTATCACAACTATCGGTAGTTCTTCAGTCAAGCATTGGATCTTTCCTTTCTGCCTATCATAGCAACTACTTCATTAATCTAGGTTTCAAGATGAAAAATTGTAAATTTCCTTGTTTTCCCACATGTTCCCGCCCCTGTACCGATTCTCCACCATGCCTAGTAGCGAACTTATCTGTTATTCTAATGTATCCTAGCGAAGTTTCCTGTCAAGGAGTCTGCATGTGATGACATTTTAAGAAATCTGGAGAAAATACACGGAAATCAAAGGTAGATACGGGTTTAATTAATCATAAATAGCATAACAATGTTTGCACTAGCAACATATAATACAACTGATATAATATCATGGTGCATTAATGTTCTATCGACGAAAACAGCACGAATAAATTGGACGATAATGGGGGTTAACAAGTGGGAGTAGCATGCTCAAAGTGTTGCATTTTCGATTTTGAAGGCACTTTGTAGTCAATGCGAAAACATACCAGTAGACAGTATCATTTTAAAACCCCATTAATCCATTCGAAATGATATTGTTAATTATTAATTCAATAATTCGAGTTTTTTTTAAACAAGTCGGTAGAAACAAAACTTACAAATGAGCAGTAAGGGATCACCCTCAAAAATAATGAATTTCACAATATGTAATGAATTTCATTATATGTAATGAATTTCATTACGTTTAATGAATTTTGAAGAAAGAAAAATGCATTAAAATGAAATTATTTTGTCAGAAACTCTGTCAAATATTACTTTTTATTACAAATTGTTATTTCCATTTTATATTTGTTACTGGAGACTTAGATCTAGTATTTCCAATGTCAGTGAGATTTGTGATGCTGAGACAGATTTAATATAAGAATACTGAATTTATCTTTTTACTGTCTATTTTGAATTCTGAAAATAAAAAAAATGCTTTGGCAGGTGATATTTATTGGAGATTTACTCAAATATATTACATTAAATGAAAAGAAACACACTCAACGGTTATGTTATTTTAATGCAATTCATTATACATAATGAAATTCATGAAATATAATGAATTTCATTATAATTCGTTTGATATCTTACTGATGAGATTGGTAAATGGGCAAATCTTTACACTATTACTGTTTAGTCTATCGCGCATGCATCGATAGACTTCTGTGATGGGTAACCTGAAACGTCTATGAGCTCAAAAAAGAGAACCAGGAACCAGGGGGGAAAGGTCAGGGTGCATGGTTGTGAACTCTGTTCAAACTTGTTCATTGGCTTTGATTAGTGACCTTCATGCATCAGCAATGAGGGTCTATGTATCAGACGAAATCTAGATTTGTGTTCTGGGCTGCCATTGCAAAAAGTTGACCCCCCCACCCCCCTCCCCTTCCGAACTGGGGAT
>JBCAUI010124985.1:0-18469 GCA_038406195.1 Haplosyllis anthogorgicola
CCCTTGTTTTCTTTTACAATAGGAGGCTTTAGATGCCCGTCGCCTTTGGAATCTTTTACATAGTTTTGACGAAACGGTAAATTACGTACAACATAATTCTATTTTGAAACACATAACGTCGGTAGTCATGAGTAACTACCCACAGAGAGGAAAATTAACATAAATTTCATTAGCACCATTCATGAAGAGTGCAGTGATGTGAAACAAATCAGATTTTGAGCGACTTATTTCCTGGACTTAACATAAGAAATTTAAAGTCCTAGTTAAGTTTTCTTAAGTAAAATGTAATTTAGCCATTGAAATCGTCTTCATTTCTATTTAGGACTTTAAATTTCTTATGTTAAGTCCAGGAAATAAGTCACCAGATTTTACGTCAAAAAGAACGTAACGTTATTAACAGATCATTTGGCAATGTTTCGTTTTCTGCTAACGTCAAATCTGATGATTTAAAAGAAAATCAATAGTAAGTGGCCTTCAGCTTGAAAAACTGACTTTAACCGCCAAAATAGAAACAGAGACAAAAAGAAAAATGGTATTATTTTTATGACGTCATATTTATGTTATTTAAGTTATGATGCTAGATACCGTTACCTTTTTTGACATTCGATAAACTTATCACGACGATTTTTTCGATTCTCTATTCGTCACTTTATTTCAGTCGGACAAGTTTACGTAAAACGTGTAACTTGACCTCCCTGTATTGTGTTTGTCTTTATCTTAGTGTAAGGAAATGAGTCACAAAACCATCTTCACCTAAATTTGACCAAAATACTTTCTGATCGTGAGGATCAAAACGAATGTTATTATTTCTGTTGATGAGACTTACTTCCTGCCTGGTTAGTCGATAATTCTTTTCAATCAAATTTTACCGAAATTATTTTTACTTTTGTGACTTTTTTAAGACGCAATAACAGATCATGAAATTACTGTACAAAGTTTAGTGCCCCGCAAGAATCGAATTTCATGCTAAGATAATGAGCTCAGCATGACATTCGATTGTTGCGGGGCCCTCAAACTTTTTTTGTAATTTCATGATCTGAATGCTGTATGATTTTATTTTATAAATATCTTAATCATGATCAATGTACAACTTACTTATAACTATTGCATGTTCTAAACTTAATTATAAACAACGATACTGTGATTTTAATCTATTAAAGGTTTTAGGGTTTCTTTTACCATCGATCAAATAGTTAAAAATCGGATAATCGGTTAAATATTTAGACGCCTACTTAAAACCCTGATATATACGTAATCCTCTTGAAATGTTGGAAAAGACAAAAATTTTGAAAGTATAACCACACAAACAGGAATTCCGAGTTTCAATAAGCACGAAGCATAAATTTGGAAATTCAGCAAGACAAGGTTTAACTGAATAGTTATGTTCTGTACAACTTTTCGTGTTCTATGTTAATACCTGTTCATGCACTTTTATTAGATTTTAAATTTCTCTAAAAGTAAAGCAAAATGTTTTTGCAAAAAAAGGAAGAAAAAGAATAAATCATTTTGAAAGGTAAAAGAAAAGTTAAGCAAACTACTACTTAAATCAAGAACGACTTTGATGAGCAGAGAAAGAGAAGTAATTATATTAGGTACCGTACTTACTCGAATTGGAGCTCCTTTTCCAATTGACGAACACGTTTTGGAGACAAAATTAATCAGGTGTTTTCTGGTTGAACACTAGTCGATGTTAATTCCTTGTTAGTACCTTGCAATAAAAATAAAGGTTAGCTAAATGGTCATAACGTTTGGCCGTATTTGAATTTTGATTTTTTAATTGCCAAACAAATAAATAAAATAAATAAATCTTCAAAATTCGAACTAGGAATCAGGTGCCTTAATTCGGTTGAATACGGTAGATATAATTTACTGTCACGAAAAAAAAAGATACATCGGAAACTCTGAATGCTGAAAGTAAGGAATTTCAGGAGCAGGAAATAAACCATGAAAGGCCTAGTATCAAGTACCTATAACAGCTATGTCAGGATACAGTATTCAGTTGTGAAGCCGAAACTGCATGTGAATACAATAAGTGGACAATGCTGACATTGTCGGATGGACCTGAGGGGGTTCCCGTAGTGTTAACCGTACATAGAGATAGGTTAATGCTGTAGAAACCTCCTTGAGTCGTTCTGATCTGTCTTCCTCACAACAAGGAACCTCGGAACTTCAACAAAGACAACTAGAAAGTCTCCCCCAAAACACGAATGCTACAAGACACCTCATGAAACCATTAAATTACCATCAATACTTAAACGTTAAAGGATTTGTTCAAGTCTTATATGCTGTATGTTGTGTTGTATTCACTGGGGGTACACGAACCGACGAGGAACCCACAAGGTCAAATCGGTGTACAGACAATGCAGCTAACATAGAATGCAGATTCTCTAACGCAAAAATGCAAACTTAGCAGATTCTCTAGCGTAACCTATGCAGATTTAAAACTGCGGTATTTATGTGACTTGTAGTCAGCTATTAGCCAGGGGTAATTTTTTAAATTCGAAGATAATATGCATATACAGTCTTTCGTCTGAAAAACTGGCATCAATTCAGCCCACTCACCATTTTCATCAGAATTCAAACTATACATTATCCCGGTATTTTTCAAAACTAAAATATTTCTCTTATTTCAAGTTGATAATTCGAGCAATGTAAACCAAAATTATTGAATTGCACATTTTTTTCTGCTTTTATGTTGAAATAGTTTGAAACAGAAACATTGAATTTATACACCCAAAAAGCATAGTGATACTTGCACATGGAGTGAATTGATTATATACATTTTTACTGGTTTAAAATAAGTACTGCTTTGTTCAACTAATGTGACATAAAGATATTACATATGTTGTAAGCATAATTTTGGTTTATGTAATTTGTACTGTACACTTGAATTAGCGACAAGACAGAACGTTGAATAGGTGGATAACATACATTTTGTATTGCAATGTCATACGTCAAGAGGTAGTTCCGTTGACAAGTCCCGTTGCTATGACGTTTCGTAACGTCATGTTAGTATCTTTGCTACTAAGCTTGGCCGTGAGGCGTTATGAGGCCTGATAATCTGGGGCACACACGGGCACCGCCAGCGAAGTGGCGGGTAATACTAGTTGAATCTATTTCAGAAATTACCCGTTTTAAGTCATCCACGCCTTCAGCAGGGAACAAGCCGTCAATGAGTATATCGTGGTTTATATCTGATGACTTGTTATCTGACAAGGGCCTGTTCTTCGCTGCACAGAATCTCACACATACACGGACCCACCATTCCCTTACCAATAGGAGTGAAAGAGAGGGGCGGGTAGTGATTCAAATCTCACGCTTCAATTTTCGGCTCATTCGGCATAATTGCCTGAAAGCCTACAAAATCATGGATTATCTGTAGTCCATTTTCGTCCATTGTTCATATTTTACACGCAAATGCGCCCGTGTCCCATCTCAAAGCCTGGTAAAAATTAAGTTGCTGTGGCCTTTATTCATACAATGGCAGCCATATATATTTCTTTGTACCTTATTCCTGGCTACATAATTAATAGTGCAGGCTTCATGTTTGACAATCTTTCGTGCCGATACACCCTCTTTATTTCTTATAAAAATTAAGTTGATTTCATTTATATTTACAGTTTGGCAGCCATACTTGTGATTTTCATGGATCACATATTTGAGATTGTATCCTCATGATATTGTGACCTGTATTGTTTTAGATTTTTGACAATGTCAAATGCGCTCAGGTCCATCTGGACCTATTTTTCGACCATATTGTACAAGGGACGCTTTTGCATAAGACCTTTTTAATTATTTGGATTACATTACACTGGCAGGATCGGCGATCGGGAAAAATTGAGCTAAAATGCCAAACACAACACGTAACATGCATGTACCTTGAGGATATCGAGTGCACATAATTTGGATCGTGGGTGCACCCCCACCAGGGAACCGGTTGTCTGTATGTTGTATCGTATCTATCGACGACTTGTTCCCTGACAGAGCTGTGCCACCAGCCACCAACAACGTAACATCAACAGTCCAGTAGAGGATTAAATATCCGTCCACATTTTGGAAACATTAAACGTTTAGCACTTGTCTCTTTTCATCACATAAATGTCTTTTTTACGTTCGGATAATGCTTAACGAATCCGTATGGATAACTATTTTGAGTTCTATGGCCTTCATGCTAGGGCATTTTTGTGTCTGTACACATCAAATGCATACTGACATACAAATGATAAAAAGCTGACGCCAAGTGAATATTTTGTGTGATGTACAAATGCACTGTCTGATTTTAGCATATAAGGACGTATAACAATACAGTGCACCTCGTTTAACTCGAACATGGATAACTCGTGTTTCAACTTTGCTCGAACCTTTTCAAATCAGTACACAGAAATCGTATCATTTTGGAAACGAAGAAAACAAAGGAAAGAAAGAAAGAATTGAACTTCTGATAAGAATTCCGTGCACTGATGCTTAACGGATCCGTGTGGATAACTATTTTGAGTACTATGGCCTTTATGCGATGACATTGTTGTGTAAGCACACGGCAAGGTACACTGACATACAAAATAAAATCAATTTCAGGATATATGTAGATCATCTAAAATTGAAATCAGGCAAATTGATTACACTGGAAAGCCCTTTATTGTTTCCTTTTTTGAAAATCGTACATTAAACATCTAACCAGGGGTAGTAAGTCTCTTCTACAGAAAAAAATGTTTCTTCACGAGCAGAAAGTATCTTACAATTTACAACATATTTGGATTCGGAAAAAGCGAAAGGTGAAGTACATACGACACATGTCACATGGTTTTTTGGCTTATTCAACAATGTACCATCCAACATGCATGGAATTACGTGTACCCATAAACATGTGCGAATCTTATGACCAAATAAGGAGCAATAACAATATAAAAGATTCGGACCATTTTATTTTTGAATATTCAAATATTCAAGCCAAACGATAACGCATCCAGGAGTATGAATATTTAAAAATGGGTTCAACTTGCAAGGTGACAATGTCGAGATGAGTTTACAAATAAAGTTCATGAAAAACACGATTAATTTGGGGACATTTGGAGACAAAAGAATACCAACTGTCTTGTTTGCACAATAAAAATCACAGCATAAGATTTTCATTGTTCTCAAAATGAATACTTAGAAAATATAGTTCAGGCAGGCAATAGCGGGAATGTGCATAAATTTGCATAATCTATCTGTATACAATCAATATTAATGGCCTGAGTAACTATAAACAGTAACACAGCCCAGTAACAGAAAGGGGGGAGGAATACAAATTATATCTACAGAACCTATTTTCGATTGATTTCGGTTTGTATTTTTTGTCGGACAATGACGGCATTTTATTTTGACAACGACTCAGCAAAATTAAATTTGTTAAATTTTGTGTATTGAAAACTAAATACCCCATACTCTGCTGTTGCCCCGCATGATCAATAATTAATAAGATTTCCAGCTCTGGGACTGTGACCTTGGAGTTTACTAGAGGTGAGAACACCAACGCCAACGCAAAAAAATCTTCACTCATTCACAAAACCACCAGTTATGATTCAACCGAGAAAGCCAGCTTGCATTTATCACAGTACAAGACAAATATTTTTCTGTATTCATCAGGATGCTCAGAAGCACGATGGACTTGAAGACTAGAAGACGTCTGTCAGGAAACTCAACTATATGAGGTAAATATTTAATATTTAATTACAATACATGTAACTGACACGATTCTGAAATGGCCACAATCGGGTAAAAGAACAAAATTAACTTAGGCCCCGAATATTTTCTCTAATACAAAGAGGGCAAGTGAACATTGCTTGTTCAGAAAGTTTCCCAAGTCCATCGAGTTTTACATGTTTCCGTTTCTTTTTTCTTTTCTTTTCTTTTTATTTTGAATACTGACTACAGCAGGGGAAATGTGATCCAAGAATAAATTATATTTTTCCAGCAGGAACTGCCGCTAATATTTTTTGCATGATTTCTGGAATTGTAAGGCGTATTTCATATTATTAAAATTGAATTTCTCGCTGTACCTTCATAACCCGAACAATTTATTCTATTGTTCCAAAAATGACTAGTTTTCTTGTGCTGTTCTCGGTTCTAATAGAGAAATTGTAAACCGTAAATATTGTAGTAGATATTTGATAACAAGTATTGTAACACTACGTCAATTACTGAATGACTATGCAAATCAAATATTAAGGATCGAGAAAAGATGTGTTTACTCTAACAATAAAAAAAGATGTCTTTAGTTGCGAACACGTTTCAATATCTCTCTGCGGAACAAACAGTAATAGTAGAGCATACAACACAGGGTCGAGTGACACGGATCTGCATAAATTTGCATAAATTAAATAAAGCCAAGATTATTCTCAAGCCAAGATTACATTTTTCTGTATCACAGGGAGGCATCTTGTTTAGACAGCATGCAGTGGCTTTCGATAGAATCTGTCGTGCGTGCTCCACTGTAGAGAGACATCTGTTTACCACTTGGGCCTGTTTTAAAATCATTTGGATTACATTGCACCGATAGGATTTGCAAAGTGCGGTAATCGGGAAAAGAATTAAAATTAAAATTGAAGTTGATCTCTAAAAAGCCGAACTATTAATAAATATAAATTTTTTTTCTCTGATCATCTGTAACTCATTACTATGGCAAAATATTGCCATACACAACACATTTAATCATTTTTTTGTTTTGAAATCCCCATTTGAAAGTGCATCGTAATCCAAACAATTAAATAATGAAAAAAGTAGTTGTGCAACTAACTAGTCTGTTGAATATCATAGCAACGGTATCTAACGTCATGATGTCACCAAAGAAAACAATGTCATGGAATGGAAATTGAAATTTTCACTTTGTCTTGGTTTCTATTTTGATGGTTATCATCTGTTTCGTTTTGTCTTAGTTTCCATTTTTACAAGTTTTTTAGGCGGACAACCACATACTCTGTCATTCGACAGATAAAAAAGGGCCCTACAGTAGGTTACTAATATTTCAAGAGCTCTAACATGCATAGGTGCGGCGCAAATTGTACACATCGATCGTAGTACTATTACGGCTCTAGCTCAAGGAAGAATAGAAAATAAATACCACAAAACAACAAAAAATGGTGACAGAAAAACAAGTCAAAAACAGGTCGCTGAATCAAGTACGTGGCTCTTTCAGCTTTGTCGACTGAGATATTTTGGTATTTATAAAGTGCGATGCATTTGTAAAAACAGAAAATTCCTGAGTTGCCCCAGACATGCTGCGTGGCCTTGCAACCTGCGTCATACATGCTGAAGGTTTGCATGCTTACCACAAGACAATAGTGGCTCAATAATAGGACTTGTAAAATTTCTTACTGTAAATAACAATTCTTGTCAAACATATTGTGGATCCAGCTCCAGAAAAATCCCGCAGAGATTCAAAATTGGCGAAGTTTACAAGAAATGAACAGGTAAACAGTCAGCAGCCACTTGTCATTAATGTGTCAATTATTGGAGGTTTTGCCAACCAAATTAGCCAATAGATAGTATTTTTTGGTAACTTGGAAGATGTCTAATTCTAGGTTTCATTGCTAAATTTAGTGCAATTCGAGGTAACTAACATTAGTTTTAACCTAAAAAATAGTATTCACTTTCCAGTGAAATTAGGTAAATTGCTTAATTAATTAGGTAACTTTGCCTTATTTGCCTAGTTTTGTGAAATACCTCTACTTTATAGGTACATCATGTACAGGTTGCAGGTTTTAATGCGGCATTGTCGTTGATTTATGAGACGTTTTCGTTTCAACATAATACGATGCGAATTTCTTGGATAAAACCAGCGTACCTAAAGCCATCAGTTTGTTTTGGCGCACGTGTACAGGTTGTCAACACCATCAAATGTCAATCCAATATTTCATCTATGTGAAATCTACTATGGAATTTCACCTTTTCAATTTCCATTTAAGCTTACCCGAGCGTGCATACAAAAATTATGTACTGCATTGGCAGATTAAGGGGGGGCACCCCATACAGGACTTTCTGGATGGACTATACTTATTCATCAATGATTGACCCTGCTGCTAACTGATTTATAAAACGTTTTACAGGTGAACGTGTGCGTGCCGAAACATAAGCCACCTGTATGGCTTCTTTTATTTAATTTATTTCATCATTTTTTTCTATATTACATTTTCCGCCACACGTTGAAATTGGGATTAAAAAAAAAAAGTCATGAGAAGATGAAACACAGCACGCACGACAATATTTTTTGTAAAGGTAAACGAGATGATCGGGAAGGATGTTCAACATTTTTTTTTAGATTTCTTAACAGCTTTTAGAACCCAAAATCAATTTTTATTTTTCCCCGATGCTTGCACTTTGAAAGTCCTCTCGGTGAAATGTAATTCAAATGATTTAAGAAAAAGCCTGTGTGTACTAAACCACGGAAGGGGTTTGACAAAAAGATGAGTAACAGTATCATCTGAAGTACACGCGTAACTAATTAATCATTCAGCATGTACTTAGAAAATATATTATCTATGATTAAAGCATTGCTGACTGATTCATACACCTCTTTTCACATACCTTTGTTTGCATCTTTGTTTGCCCCTTTGGGCCAAAACATGGGCCACAAATCACCTGCAGTTACCAAGCAACAGAAGGGGTGGGACACATGAGCATCTATTTAGCAAAAGTGTCCTCAACTTGACAATGAATTAACCTACTGCTGACTGATCTGATACACAAGTCATACGCGTGTGTGCTAATTGTTCATCAAACATATAAATTAGCAAAGAGTTTAAATGTGAGATAGTCAAGAGACAAAGCTTGATGCCTTATGAATTCTGCAACTCGTCCATTCACAATACTGAATGACTCGACATGACGTGGTGGAAAGAGATGCGTTTCTTCAACGCAATTAATCGTTTGTGGTTTAGGATCACTTATCATTTGTGACCATATATTACAGACCTGAAACCTCAATTATCATTTAAATCAAACTGTATTATAAGACCACCTGTTATTTACCACCACAAATAAGGACCTCAAGGGGTGGTCCCATATCAGTGGCGGATCCAGGATTTCCCGTACCGGGACGCCCGGCCTATGAGGGGGTGGCCCAACCCAATTTTCACCTATTTCACCCAAAATTCGACAAAAACTGCATGAAAATGAAAGAAATTTGAGCCGTACGGAGGGGGGGGCGCCTGTCGTGCCCCCTTGGATCCGCCAATGCATATAACAGGTTTTTCACTGTTCTGTGGTTACTCTCACATTTATTACTGTGCAAACATGTGCACAAAAGTGATGTAAGTGAAATGCTCATTCATGACACTGTTTTTATTTAGAAATAAAATAATAAATTTTTGTGAAGCAGATTTTAATTGTGCACAACATTTTAGACAAATTCTTAGCCAATATTCTGCATGTACATTCTATCGTTCTCTTGTGCCAAAATTACCAAGAAAACAAAACAAAAACGCATGAAGCTTTCAGGACAGACTACCTGATCATGGATGATGTCTACGTGACTTACTGGATATCCCAAAATTAAACCCTCCATATCTATTCCCCCATGCAGCAAAGCATTTGACGTGGGTGGATTCTGCCAAATGGATTCGAATGTCATTACGCCATCACGTGAACATCACGTGATAACTACAACGCAAATAGTATATAAACAAAGGACCTTTTCGTTTTGTCACTTGATTACTATTTTGGTGGCTATCGTCAGTTTTAGGCAGAAGACCACTCACCGAAGAATTTCATTCAGTAGAAAAGTCACTTTGTCCCAAAATATAGTCCGGGGCTAATTTGTAGGGATCCACGGTATGCTTCAACCCACACCCCCACCCCCACCCCAACCCCCACCCCCCAACCCCCACCCCCCAACCCCCACCCCCCAACCCCAAAACCACCCACCCCACCCCACTTCACATTTGTCAATATAACCACGGTGATTATTCGAGGCAGATGCACGTATGCTGTTGCTTCTGATACAGACAGCGCTTAATTGACAATTATTGGTAACAATAGAAGCTGAAAAGTTGATAGAAAGTAGTCACAAGAATTAATTTATGATAAATGAACAAGTACTATTTGCTTTTACTTTCCGTTTTAACTTTGGTTTCGCAAAAAAAACCCCCAACTTTATAAAAAAGATCTTGCTGCAGGAATGAGAGACTTGGGATTACTTAACTTGAGATTGTGCATAGTTACGTGTTGGCTAACATTGATTTGGAATTTATTCAAAATTGAATTGATGACACGTACATCATTTATATTTCAGTTTTGGTCCAACAGATGTGCATCCTTAGCACTGCCTGGGATTCTTTTTTTTTCTGAAACTTTTTGCAAATTGATAAACATTTCAGGAGCTAAGGATTTTGATAGGAAGAGGAATTTATTTACAAAATAATATACTGTCTCCATTTTTGATCCTGCTGTTTCGACACACAAAATGTTGGTCACATGGTTTTGTTTTTAATTTGACGTACATAGTTATATAAACAATTTTTCCTAATGGACCATCATTCTGTTAGGCCTTGCTGGCCTCGTGTAAACATGGCAATCCGCCATGTTTAAAAATGGCGAGGCGTGACGATTCTTATTGTTTGGAACTGATCCATTGCTTAGATACCGTTATATTTGCTGCCGGTTACAATGAAACCTCAGACTGAGGGAAAACAACGGTCCAGGTAGGAGGCTGCATCACAAGACTGAAATATTTTGTAATTCTATTTAAAAGCATTAGATAAGAGAGCCTTTTGGAAAAGTCTTAAACAAAAATGAAGTGCATTTACCGACTTGAAGGTGCTCTCTTATGCCGATAGTTTGTTTATTTAGGATTTCACACATGTGTGACAAGGTAAGCTGCTGGCCATGTTCAGAAAATTAACCTAAAGAACTAAATTTCGTACAAAAATAATTTCTAAAGAAAATATTTTATGCAAATATTTATATCTGCTGTGCACATGTATGGCTGTGCGTATTGTCTACTTAATTTAGAAAAATTTCAGCCTTAAATAATTTTCACTAAATATTTTACAAAATAATTTAAACTTAAACTTGAGATGTGGAGCGAGACGCATGCAATAAACTGCAGCATCTTTTTAGGCAAAAGTGTGCTCAATCATTGGCGGATCTAAGGGGGAGCGCCCCCTCCTACACCGGAAATTTCTTTCATTTTCAGGCAGTTTTTCAGGCAGAATTTTGCGCGAAAATAGGTGAAAATTGGGTTGACCCCCCCCCCCCCACGGGTAGGGCGCTCCCCGTAGGAAAATCCTGAATCCGCCACTGTCAACTCGACAATAAATGACCCTGCTGCTGACTGATCTGGTACAAATTAAGGGCGCCTGTGTACTAATCGTTCATCCACCATATAAATTGGCATACCGTATTTATTCGGATAGAAGCACCTGGTGTCTAGATCAAATTTTGAAGGGGTGCCTCTTATAAAAAATCAAAAATGCTAAATTTAACTGTGGCTTAACATAAAATTTCTGCAGAAATTGACATCAAAAGACCAATATACTGTTGGATAGCCAATGAGTGAAGGACACTAAATATATTGGTACCATATGATTATATTTAGCTGTCAATAAATATCCAAGTTGGAAGAATATTAAATTAATTTCCTTTCAAAAACGGGGTGTTTCAATTCGAATAAATACGGCATATTTTAAATGCAATGGGCAGCTAGTTCTTCCACAATTATAAGTGATTTAACATGATGAGGTAGAAAATGCGTTTCTTTTACTCAATTAAACCGTTTGAATCAAAACAGTTACTTTCACTTGCATTTTTTTACTTGTATTTATCTTATGGGCAAGTTGCTGGTTGTTGAACTTGAGGACAAAATAAATGCAAGTGGTACTATTTTTCAAGGTGTAAGACATTCTCTCGCGGTGCCAAAATTATCAGGCGAAAATCCTGGATTGATCGTGTCTAAATTTTGACAGCACCCCAAACCGAACCAGTCGTCGAAAATCGATATTTTTTGCTTTCAATCATTCATTCTAGTGTCTACGTGACTAATGCTTCTCCTGGAATTCGTCCTAATATAACCACGGTTATACAGCGCCATACGTTCTGCAGACACAGATTAATATAACCACGGTTATACAGCGCCGTACGTTCTGCAGACACAGATTTATGGCTGCGACTGTCAGAGAAAGTAAATGTTCTCCCCGCATGTCAATTTTATTTTGGGAACAATACTTAAGTGATATGCCGGCTAACATACTGTCCAGGTTTTGGGCCAAATGGAAATTAAGTTTTGGAAGCAGTGACCTGTATTACCATGAAAAAGTGATGTGTACCTTTGTGCAGTATATTTTTTCTGAACTCCCCCCCCCCCCCACCCTCCATCGCTCCCTTGCACTTTCTATCATTTTCTGTGATGTAAAATGGAAAATATCATAGTGGTCTTCAAAGTGTAAAAAATGTTGCATATGTGACCTTCTCTCCAGTATGCGCAGCTGGTTTTGTTTTTATTATTCTTACTTTTCTTTAGTTTACTTCGTCAACCGCTTGAAACTTAATACCACTGAGTCATGCAAGCCAGTATCGCGCAGGGAGTTTCCCTCCGGCTACGGCAGCTCTGTGTCCCCCGGGAAAATATGACGATACTCCCGCAGCATCCCCTGCAAGCCCCGAGGCCAAGGATACACGCGCCCATTAACCGAAAACGATCCCACAGTCGTACAGTATTGGTTTCTACTTGTATGTGAAAATCCATTTCTGTGACCATTTTCTGGAATGGTTTGCCAGAAATTCAATATATGCATTTCTTATCACCTCTCCAAGGTGAGTAGTCACAGTTGATCGTAACTTTTTAAAGCATGACATAAATCACTCAGTCATTGATTCTAATCAATTGCTTCGCCATATGTATCCGTGGCCGAATCCACCTGGCTCACACGCCTATAACATCCTCGACGTACGTGCGATTAAGATGATACAAGTTTAGTTTACAGATACATTTGGAAGCGATCCAACATGTACACAGGCCCATAAGTTGAGTGGGTTGTCATCTAGACATCATATTGAGAAATTCAAAGGATACAACGGTAAGAATCTGCATCAAATGCGGGTTTTTTGACGGAAACATAAAGAAAAGTATCGTTTTGTATTGTGCATATTATTGGTTTTGCCCGATTGGGATTCAACAGTTGTGTGTGCGCATAGAGCGAGCTCACTTCAAAAAATCAAAAGAATAAATTCGGGAAAGACACAATCAAACAGCAAATGAACTAGAAAAGTCGTTACGTTGAATGTAACCATGGCAAAAGGGGAAAGTAGAATGAACCTCGTTTTCAGATGGTCACTTTTTAGGCGGAAGACCACATACTCTGTCATTCGACAGACAAATATTTGTGCTACACATGTAGTTGATATCAGTTCTTAATATTTGGGAACAATGGAATAACATGCTGCGCTATTGTCGTGACCTAAAACACAGTATGAAGTTTTCTTGTGCCAATGTTTTTTTGTGGAACCGTTGCAGTCCCTTATCCTGGGACCAATGCACAACCATTTTGGATCCACTGGCACTCCAATTTTGGATTTCCATCCGCTGCCAAGCAGTCATCCATCCAAGTACTAACTTCGGCCGCGATTTTAAAATCTTCAGTGATCGGTTGGGAAAACAAATCTTGATGTCAAGTTGGTAGGAAAGGAGGGTTGGGAAATCAAGTAGAGCACTAAACTTTATTTGAGTGCATTAGAATAGCACAAATTAAGTATGATTATGTAGTTGGTAATATATGAAATGAATAGTTTGCTGAACTCAAATTTCATTATAATTAAAAAAAACCAGGTTTTAACAAATGAGAACCGACATCGAATCTTTGTGCAAACCATTTAGATTAATTTAAATTTCGATTAGCGGTTCACCTCATTACTGCAGAGGTCCGATTAAAAAAACGGTTAACCATACAAGTGTACGTTTTATACCAAAGGTCCATAAAGACTTTATGGACCTTGGTTTTACGATCATTTTGTGTCAATAAAATATTTGGTCTGCAATGATTTTCAAATCAAAATGGGAATAAATCTGTGGAATGTTCGGTGTATACGCGATAAACGATCAATTCAAACACAGGAAGTCAAGGAAATTAAATAATAACTGTTACGAAACATTACATGACACGTAACTTACATTAGTCCTTGAACTTAAACCGTCACATTGTGTGAAAAATAAAATTCTTCCCGATAAATAAACATGTAAACAACTTGTTACACTGATTCATTTTGATATTTTATGAGGTATGCTGGTGCACTAGGGGCAAAGCTCTTGTACTTCAGACAGTAACAGCCAAATAAAGTCGGATAAAAAATCAAACCTGAATTATCAGCACAATTTGTGACGAAAATAATTTTTCCCGGAGAGAGATTTGTAAACAACCTGTCAGATTCATTGCCCTGATTTCAAGAAGTTTATTTTAAGTACAAAAGGACCGCAGAGAAGACAATATCGACTGCTAGGCGAGTGAATTAAAGATGGACGCATGAAGAAAAATAAAATTCAATCACAAGGAAAAATTGTAACAAAAATTGGCTTGTAGTATATTAGCTTTGTGGTTAGATATGGTCATCCTGATGGTTTTTATTTTTGTGCAAAAGAAACGAGTATCGAAGGTTGAATTTTCGACCCTCGATACTCAGTTTTACGCAATGCTTTAGTAAAGCTGCCGCCCTAAAGTTTGGTTTTAGCCCCCAGTGCTTTATTTAGGAACAATACGGTATGTAAACATGTTGCGTTCAGTGCATTGACTGGAGAGAGATATATACACAGTTAAATTTCTATCATAACAGGACCGCAGTCG
Source organism: Haplosyllis anthogorgicola (assembly GCA_038406195.1). Classification (NCBI taxonomy): domain Eukaryota; kingdom Metazoa; phylum Annelida; class Polychaeta; order Phyllodocida; family Syllidae; genus Haplosyllis; species Haplosyllis anthogorgicola. The sequence goes on from JBCAUI010124985.1 coordinate 14,808, forward strand.
AAACAACACAGAGTGCTGAATGGTCTGCTGAGAAAAAAGTATTCACCGCGGGATAAAACGGTAAGTCTTTATTTTTATTAATTTTTTAACGTTTCTTTGGTTGGATATTTTCAGACAAATTTATATTTCCAAATCTTCGGATTATTTTTAAGAATTATAACGGATTCGATTGAGTGCATGGAATTTGAATGGAGATCTTGGCACTTGGCCTGCAGTACAAAAATGATTCAGCATATTCGAAGTGTACTTTTGTTCCAAATTTGTTAGTTTTGAAATGGGATATTTATCGTTAACTTCATACTTTCAAATATTTGCATTGATGGTAGTTATGGCATGAAAAAGTGCATGGAATTTTCCTGGCATTGAATGATTCTCAAGGTCACAATTGTATTTTTAACGGTTAGCTATGGAATTTTCCTACTGCTTAAATAATTAGATCTACTCAACATTACTTTTGTTCACATATACCACCAAAAATGCTAATGCAAAGGATGGCCCGTTTCCTGGCTACTAACATTTTTATCAAAATGTTTTAGATTTTCAAAGTAGTATATTGAAGCAATAATTTTCAAGGTGTAACCTCCCCAAAATTAGATTGTCAACAAGTACTGGAATGCATGTGGGGCTATCAAAATGAGCCAATCAAAAGAGATTCCTGTTGCATGACATTCTGCTTCGTGATTCTTTCCTTGGGGGAGTACTCTGGGTTATTCATGTTGAGCCCCGAGATATGAAATATTGGAAAATTAATTTTAAATTTATGGCACAACTTGAAGATGCCAATTAAATTTATGTACTCGGTAAAGCTTCAAGCTCAGCTCAGTAAAGGATTTTGAGACAGTGTGCATGCATGGTGTGCCGAAACAAGCTTTAGAAAAGTTGAAATCCCAAGCTAAAAAAAAATGTTTGACCTGTTAGCCTAATTACAAATAAAATAGATTTCTTTCATACGAAAACTAAATTTAGCATAGGATTTTAATGACAATAGAATCTTACGCAAACTTTCTGGAATTTCTGGCAATTCCATTCTTAATTCAAATATTGTTCGGCTATTAATATTTTCCTTAGGACATGATATACTGAGGTAAACTGAACAATCCAGGAAGATTACGCAAAAAACCGACTTCCTGATCTTTCCGTAAATCTGAAAGTCTTTAATTGTTTAGAAATCGGAGATATGAACTGCAGATGAAGTAAAAAAAAATATTTGGAATTTCAATTTGAAATGTATCTGCTTTTCGTAAGATTAAATGCTGGTCAGGTCAAATACTGCACTAAAATATGCTAGATGTTGCGTTCTTGGTCAGAAGTGTTAGAATAGATTCAATTCATTCAATGGTAATAGATCCTTATTGTACCATTAAATGGAACTTACAACTAAGTATTTCCAAGTGAGTCAAATGAGTCAAATTGGGAATTAAAATATAATTACGGTATTACTAGAACTGCCTGATACAATTTATGCATTTTCACAAAGTATCACTTGATTGAACATTGTACGAAATATTGATTGTACATTGTACATATTGTATACATTCAGTGCATTTTCATAAACTTAATGCCCATCATTTAATGCACAGCAAGGGTTAAGATGAGCATTATGTTGTTTACTGTCTGGTAGCATTACACAATAAACAACATAACACTACCCTTAATGCTCGTCTTAATGCACCAATTTCTTGGAATTGGATCCGTTAAAGTTCAGCAGTGTTGTTTATTAAGTTTATGAAAACGAGCTGATTGATTGTACATTTAAAAATATTGCCCTCAAATGTGTAAATTCCTCAGGCAGCAACTCGACTGCCATTTGGTACGTGTGCAATGCCTTAAATTCCATCGCAAGTTACCAGACGGAAACAATTAATCTTACCAGTAGCAAAGCATCTGGTATCAAATTTCATCGTTATTTTTTCCGTGGTTATTTGTTGTTTCTTTCTCATCTCGAACAAAGAGGCATTTCACAATCGTTAGCAATCTTATGCATTTCGTATATATGTAAATGGTTATGTTTTAGGACTGGATGTTTTATAGGTAAACCCTTTTCAATTTCCAATCAGCTTTTATGGGAACCTCTATTGTTTATTCTGTCAATAATACACAGAGAACTGCTCGTTTTACGTCCATGAGGACGTGGACTTTGAGGTGGGTAAGCTTTACGCATTGGGCTCGCCTGAGATGCCATAGATGAATATTTTAATACATGGAGGTTGATTGATAGCTGTATGGGATAGGTCTTCAGGGTCTTTAAGAACCCTATGTGGATGTGGTATGGGCTAGAGAGCCTTCTGTAAGGAGAGAGCCAATCAACGCGGCTGCTTTACACTCGTTTCTTCTTGATGTAGAATTCGCCATTTATATTTGAGACGGTTTTTGAGACCTGCTCCGGGGGCAATTAACTTATCCAATATTTACATCAGCATTTTGCCATAAAACAACTGGTTACGTGCACGTGCACATAATTGATATTTTCAATTGTCGGGACTGACAAAAAGTGTCATCAATTCCCTAAGTGCCACCTGACTGAGAGTCTCCACACAAAAAGGCAATATAATTGTCGGTTAAGTGATGGCATTTTTCGGCCTGTGAGCAGCAGGTAGGTAAAAAAAGTCACAAAATGTTTACAAGATAATTTTCTACTTGAAAGCAGAAGTCTACAGGTGGGAAAAACAATCACACATGAATGTGCAAGATTATTGGTAATTTTATTGCTTTGGTGGATCTAAAGTTAGCCTGACTGTATATTAAAAAGTAATCAGTTCAGTTGCAAATCAATCTGGCATAAATTTTGATGAGATCAGCAAAGAGCAACAAAGGTGCAGCCCAACAGGGTCAGTGGCCAAGCGTAATAATTCTGGGTCCAGTACCCCCGTCTGTGAAGTGCCACCTTTTAAACTCCGTTTATCGCTATTTAATCTCTTGCCGTAAAATTGGGTTCATCAGCTCCAATTTCACGGAAAAGGGCTATGGCCAGAGGGTTAACATACAGCAGCCTGTAAAGTCCACGAAAAGGGATTTGTCATGCAGAGTTAATATGTTTTTATGGTATGATGAACCTAAGCATGCATAAATTAGGCAATGAATCGCTGCTGACTGACTGATTCGGCACACGTATTTACGAGTGCATGCTCATCTTCTATTTGATAATTTTATGTCGTATCTGCCGAGCTTATAAAAACACAGTGCAATGAATTGACCTACTGCTGTCTGATTTAACACTCTTATCGGATAATTATCAAGCATATTTTGTTTTAAACGTACTTTTTTTTCCAATGATTGTCGCTTTTATGAAATGAAGAACGATTTAACTTAATTAAATACGAATTAAATTATTTTTCTGATGCAACAACAACAATTATACAACTGTGAACCTCTACGCAGATCGACTATTACGTATGTAATATGCCTATTTTACACATTGCGTAAACTTACTTTATGCATGCGGCTTAATTGAGCAAATTAATTAAAGCTGAGAGAAGTTAAAATGCAAATTGTTGAAGTTAAAATGTAAATTCCAGTATTCTAATGAAGTTCACACGAAAAGTCGTGACATCTAGAGAGCAAGTTAAACAAAACCATCTGGTTATATTATTTGCCCCAATTTATCCAGTTGGTAATTTCTGAACCAGAGTTTTCAGAGATAAACCGTTGTAGCTTCACAGGTA
>JBCAUI010125096.1:0-18468 GCA_038406195.1 Haplosyllis anthogorgicola
AACTACATTTTTGGTTGAGAAATAAAAATCGATTTAAGAAAAAATAATAAAAATAATATTTAGCAAATACAGTAAAAAAATAATATTTAGCAAATACAGTAAAACAATAAGTAAAAAATAAGACTCACTACGCCTATTAAGTAAAATATTATGTTCATTTATAATCATTTTACATTTTATGAAAATGTCAATGACAATGTCAATGTTTAACCTTAATTATTTAAAATTAATTAAAAGTTTACTTATAAAAATGTTGAATACAGAAATATGTGTCTTGAACTACTCTGAACTAATTTCGGGCTATAAACTAATTTCGGGCTATAAATATCTTAATGGGCAATAAAATGACAGGGGGAGGTGATTAAGTTCACAAAGCATGAGTACGGTTTAGTACAGGTGTGTACTACATGGCAAGATATGGATCATCCTGCTGAGGGGATGTACTAATGAGTACATGATACTCCGTTAGGATGTTTCAAAAGTGAATACGGAATACTCCGGTCATGGCAGTAAAGGGTTAAAGTGATTAAATAAGCAAGTTAACACATCTTAGGATACATAGAATGGATTTCTACTGTGCTGTGCTACTTTTGTATGTTATATGCTGTGGGCAGTTGTGTCATCAATCGTTAACAAGTTTTTCGAATACAATTTGCCTGATCTGAAATATGGCGCAGTGCAAAAAATAAATGTCACATGCATGCGCGTCAAATCAGCAATTTACAGTACTTGTTTCTGAAAAAGTTGCCGATAAAGTCCTCAAAGTTGCCGACCATTTGGTCGGTGGTCGGCGCTTAATGACATCTGTGCTTTAAAGTTGAGTCCAACTGTATATTATGAGATCTGTTCAAGACTTTTCATATAATCACGCAATGGTAGTCGGTCAGTGGAGATTTTAAGATTTATTTTTGATACAGCATTGTTGCAGGCTTTTAGTACTTTGAATGCGCTTATTAATCAGAGTTTGAGCAACTCTTTCTGGCCAGAGATATTTCTCGTCGCAAAAGCTAAAACTGGAAACCCTGGTATTCAGTTTTAAAATGTCCCCTTTTTTTCTTTGTGTTTTAGGTGGAAACAATGGCGGAAGGAGGAGAAGCAGTCGAAGCAACAGTGCAATGTGCCAAACCAGAAGCTAATAGCAGTAGTAATGGTAGTAACAGTAACAATAGTGTACAGACAGCTTCAACAATATCCGCTTCAACATCCACAACACAAGATGGTGACGTTTACAGGTTCGCAGACCCCGCGCATGGACCTCTGCTGCTGGAAGGTCTGCGCGGTTCCAGAGACCGCTTTTGCGACGTCGTCTTGCGAGTTGAAAATGAAGAGATCCATGCACACAGGATTGTTCTCATCGCATTTAGTCCGTATTTCCGGGCCATGTTTGGACCGCATACCAAAGAAAGTGCCGAAAACTGTATCCAGTTTCCCAGTCTAAATGCAGAAGCGGTGAGGGCACTCATCGATTTTGCGTACACTGGTGAAATAGTGATCACAGGCGAAAATGTCCAGGACCTGTTGATAACATCCAACTTCTTGAATGTACTATCGGTGCAAAAGGCATGCTGTGATTTCATTAAAGCCAACTTGGACGTCTTTAACTCCCTAGACGTGTTCATATTTGCCGACTTTCAAGGTTGTAATGAGCTCAGGTCGGACTCGAAGCTTTTCATCACCCAGCATTTCCTGGAAGTTGCACAGCAACCGATGTTCCTGGAAATCCCGGAAGAACTTTTCCTGGAACTGATTGCTGATGACTATGTGGTGACTGGGGAACGATTACTCATACCGATTCCAACTCAGCAAGAAGAGAAGATCTACGAGGCGGCAATGAGGTAAACAAATTATTACGTTTACTTTTAGTTCAGTAAAACGTCGTTTGGGAGGGACCTAACTTTTGTTTCACGAAAGCGTCTTAAAAGGCAGAGTGTCGTACAATGCAGATGCAGCGACACACATTAGATACCTGTAGATTTCGCCCAAAAAGTGTCTCATAAGAAAAGATGCTCAAAAGAGATGTCGTAAGAGGGAGGTCATAGTGTATTCAAATTTACAAGCCAGACGCAACGGCATGTCATGTTATTCTGTCCAGGGATTTCAGTTCGAGTACAATGTGCATCTTGTCACAGCTGCATAAAAATGTGCACATTTTGTCCAATAAGATATTTTGACATGAATCAACCTATTTTCAACCCATTTTGACCATGATAGCATCATCTTTTTTCGTGGACTAAAGCGATGTCCTAAATTTTCAAAATGGATGTGTATTGACATCAATGTCTCACAAATAATAATAATATATATTTTTTAAGTTTTTGTTGGAGCAGGGTCCATTTGTGGGGCCACTGATTACCCCTGTTTTGGACTTTGTGTGACCGTCCCCATGGATTTTAAAACCAGGGTGGATCTCTTGCCTGCACACTTGCTTGCGTGCGGTGATCCCGAGAGTCACGTCTGGTGCAACATCTACCATTTCCACCAATAGAGAATAATAATAATAAAAACAAATTGCCTTCCAATGAAAGGCTGAACCACCCGCTTTGCAAATAGTCATTAAAACGCAAATAGTAACTAAAATGCAAATAGTTATTAAAACATGAAAAAATTTACAAAAATCTTGAAATTTGACCTTCAAATGACCTTGACCTATTTTTTTTACCTTGACCCCATTTACTCATCTCAAACATCATAACATGTCACATTAGCAGACAACACTAAAATTTTTAAAATAGTTTATTGCTGTGACCTTGAACTTGACCCAATGACCTTGATACTCAAACTTGACCAAGATATTATGGATATGTACCACCATACCAAAATGAAGTTTTTAGGTCAAGCGGTTCAAAAGTTATAGCCCGGACAGACAGACCGACAGACAGACACACAGACAGACAGACACACAGACACGACTGAAAACATTACCTTCCCGCATACGCGGGCGGTAATAATAATAATAATTTTGTCAGTCAAGTTATTAACCAAAGCGGATAATAAAAATATTTATGAAATGAAAAAGGCTGTACTGGAAGGTCTCGGTGCCCAATTATAAAAGGTGTTTTTTTTTTCTTTTGAAGCTGGAAAATCAAAAATCCATTTCATAATTTTATTTCCCGTAGGTATCTCCGGCACAGACCAGAAGAACGAGGGGTCCTCTATCCGCTGGCCCTGCAGCGGGTCCGGGTTCCCCTGCTGCAGGATAGCGCCCTGGATGTCATCATGCAGGACGGTCTGGAGTTCAACCACGAGGTGGAGACTAGGAGGGTCGTTCAACAGTCCAAAGATCTGAAGGAAGGCCTACACGCTGGAGCAGCAGAGATGAGCATGGCGCAGTGGGCGACGCCTCGCCTTGCTTTATGTATGTTTCATTATCAATTTCCAATGTGCACAAACTTTGTCGATTGTTACATTGAACTTAATTATCTGCGAAATTTGATAAGAATAAGTGAACATTCCCGTGAAAAAGTACCAAATGTTAAAGGGATGCCAGAAAGATAAGTTGGTGGATTTATTTGTTTGATGAAAGTGGTACACTGTTGAAGACGGGGAAGGGATGAGAAGTTGGGGTCCACTGTTTCTATGTAGTGATCAAAAGTACCATTTTTAAACAAGAAAGATATGAAATTTTTTGTTGTGGTGTATGTTTCTTTCAGTGTTGCGCTTCCACAAGAGCGTAGCCTTTGCTGCAGGAGGTGAAGTTCAGCCAATCTTGGAGCGGTTTGAGGACAAGCCTCAGGAGGTGTACGTCTACATCCGAGCCGTCAAACTGTGGATCCGCAGATGGGATGGACGACCTATTGTTGGAGGTTTCTGAAGTTCTTTTTACATTAAACCCTCTGTCGCTAAAATCTCAGGGACATTGTTCATTAATTCGTAATTCAGTTATTTTGGTGTAGAAGAATTTACTGTTTTGCCGTTTTCAAAATATGAGGGATCTTTTACCTCGGACTTTGCAGAACATTTTTCTGTTTTTAAAGGACCCAGAGGTGTAATTGGCTAATTTGGCATAATTGCCAAGGAGCCTACAGAATCATGAATTGTCCATTGTCGTCATTGTTGTTGGCATTGTCTGTGCACACTCACCCTGAGCACACTATTGATCATAGGGACTTAATATCTTACACACACACACATACACCTATGTGCTATCTTTAAGCCTAGCAAAAATTATGTTGCTGTGAGCTATATTAGCAAGTTGGCAGCCATATTTATTTTTATCCTTGAACCTTACTCTGGACATCTCTTTAATAAAGCCCAGCCATCGGGGTAAGTCCGCACACAAAGTTATGACGTAGATGGTGACGTGACGTGATGCTGAGCAACGTAGTGTAACCTAACGTAACATAACGTAGCGTGACGTAACATTGGGTGGGGCTTTCCTGCTGGGTTCCCAGCAGATTTTACTAGTACAGTTAATGACACAGACTTCATATTTGGCAGGCTTATGCATCTACACACCCTCTTTATGTCACATAGAAATTATATTGATGCCACCAAAATTTTCAGTTTGGCAGTCGTATTTGTGATTTTGCATAGATCTCATCAGCAGATCTGATCTTTGGCTCCTTATTTTTATCTATATCATATTGTGACCTGTTTTGTCGTAGTATTTTGAAAACGCCAAATGAGCTCAGGTCCATCTGGACCTACTTTTTCAAGCTGGGCTTCGTCTGGGGTAAATAAAAGAAAACGTGATTCAACCTCTCTTTTTCTTTTTAGGTTTGGAGATCAGATACAGCGATGGAAGTGTCCACCAGCACGGCCAGACAGACTTCGACGAGGTGAATGAGTTCCACCTGGAGGACGGTGAGAGAATCATCAGAGTGGACGTCTCCAGTGGCTGGATGATCGACAAGCTGACCTTCTACACAAACAAGGACCGAGTCTATGGGCCTTACGGTGGAGACGGTGGGAATGAGTGGATTGTAGCACCACCAGAGAGAAAGTGTTCGTATTTGGCGTGGGTTGCAGGTGCAGTTGTCGAAACTCAAGGATCGAGAGGTATTGTCAGATTGCAATTTGTATGGGCATATTATGATTGGGAATTGCTCGATACAAGCATGGCAGTACCCAGAGGAGCCACAGGGGGAGCTAATCCGGCCATTAGGATTAATCCACCCCTGACGGGAGGCAACTTCACTCAGACTCAGGTTGGACCAGAAAGACGGGAGGCTGCGGAGTTAGCTGCAGCTGGTCTGTATGGTGGAATGGTAGTGGAAGACGAAAGCTCTGGACTCCGTGGTCTGCATCCCGGGCATCCGATGTTTGGTAGATTCCTGCAGAGTCGTCGTGAGAACTTGCCAGGCCCAGCACTGTGGGTTAGAGCTCCAGGAATGGCGCAGAATCAACCCAGAGGCCCCATGCCACCACCCATGCATGGCCATCACCAGCTTAGACATCACATACCCTTGGGTCCTTTCCGCTTGCAGATGCATGGCCAAGGACCCCCGCCTGCTGCCATTAGAATTGCCATACACCAGCATGTACACCCTCAGGGTCCTGCTCACCCGCAGAATATCCAGCATCCACAGAATATCCAACAACACCAGAATCACGGGTTTAATCTCTTCTTGAGGGGTCCCAATATGAACCAGCATCCCCACGCACCTCACAATATCCTCAACTATCTTCCACAACCTCACCCTGCAGCTGCTCCCCCTGGTGCAGCTGCACATGCACTAAACAGACTTCCCGGTCACCCTGGCCAGTGTCCTCTGCATCACCATCATCACCACCACCATCATCATCATCATCACGGTGGTGCTGGTCCAGCTGTACCTGGTCATGTCCAACTGCGTATCCCATTTGCACCATTTCGCCATGCTTTTCCTGCACACCATCACCCGTCTGCACAACAGGGGGCCTTAGTTCCAGTTCACCACCAGTTCCCAGTGTCAGCAGCCCAACTGCAACATGCAGTTGGACCGGCCATTGCAGCAGCTCCGATAGCCATTCAACCGCAGCAGGTAAATCAAGTTCCTGCACAGGAGGACCAGGAAATGGTAGTCCAGGAGGTAGATGCACCAGCAGAGGTGAACAACGTGGTTCCACAGGATCCTGTTCTGTGCGCAGCAAGTGACCAAGATGGCGGTGAAGCTGCTGGGGCAATCAGCCGACCAGAGGATAGTGAGGACAGCCCCAAAAATCACTGTCCAAGCCCTAGTCCAGGGCCCAGCGGACTGGAAGCCCCTGCTAATGCAGAACTAGCCCCTGAAATTCAGCAGCGCCAAGCAAATGCAATCTCACCAACGCCAACTTCTAGCACCAATGCCTTAGTCCGGCCACCTTGCCATCCAACACAAAATGCAGCTTCAGATGCCTTAATTGGTGATCCCGTGTCGGAGAAAAACCAGCAACCAGAATCAGGGCCAAGTAGAAGTGATGCCACTGCTGATGATGACGTCACAGCCTGCAGCAACAGTAACGCCTCCCAGGGTACTTTGCAACAATCTGAGCCAAATGAATCTTTGCTTTTCCAAGAAGTTTCTCAGGGTCTTATCGCAGAAAATTCCACAGGTGAAAAATCTTCGGAGCAGCACCAAGATGACGAAGTAAAGGATGCGACAGGTGAAGGGAAAGAAGCTGAGGCCATGTCGCAGGAAGAGAATGAATCCGCCGAAGAAGAAGAAGAGTCGGACATGGAGTCACAGGAAGAAGGGTTTGAGACAGCAGAGTCGCAGAATTCTGAAGCCCTTCCGGCTGTGAACGAGGAAGACGTGCAACAGAATCTTCAGCCCCTCGACAGTGAGGGTAGTAGTATTGATTTGTGATTTAGCTCACCGTTGATGGTTTTTTCGTGCCTGTAGTGGGTTACTTTGCTGAGTTGGGTTACAAGGTAAAAGTCTTGTACAAATATCTGGTGTCAGTGTCCTGTATATTAGCATAGTTAGGCAGCGTGACGTGCACAAAGTACAGCCTACGCTATATAAACTTGTCCAACAGCACTAATAACTTTTACCACCTCTTAATGTTGACTATGCATTGAGTTGCCAAGCTATTATGTCATAACCGTCTTTACCTAGCTATGCGCATGAATGGTGATTAATATCTGGAATAAAGTAAGCGAAATAAATTAATGTAACTCAGGAAAATAGCCCTCAGCTTGCACTAATTGGTCTCACTTGCTACACGTAGAACCCGTTACTTGAATATAATTTTTATTTATCTGTGATCTCATTCAGTCTTTTTTAACACACACACACACACAGAAAAGAAAAATCAGGCTTACTAGATGAGGTGATAGTTTTACTTATTTAACCCATGATGATACTGATCATAATAATAGGAGTGCATTTATCACGTTTTGTGCTACTCGTTTAGGCAGCTTATGTGTTTTTGGGAAATTTTCTTGTTTCATTCCCCTAACTTTAATAGTCTTATCTAGTAGGTTTCCATTCAGCGCTGCATTCATGTAACAGTGAGGACTGGCTCACGAGAACTAATGCGTTCAGACAATGTGAATCTGTGCTTGGTGGAAAATACTGCACATTACAACTGAGTAATTACTGTTTTATATAATAATCGTGTCTTGCGTTTTTTCTTCGATCGTGTAATAAATTAATGTATTGGATTTTTCATTTAGTGGTTTCTCTTTGCATTGCAAATCTGGAGATTATAATGCACAATATTTCACACCGAAAGGTCAAAGCATTTTGCGCGGAGAAATGAAGAGTTCTTATCCGACTGCATTTGTCCATTAAAATGTGCACTTTGATGAGTACTTTTTAAGCAATATGTAAGACTGAAATTTGCAAATTGTTTACCTTTCGATTTGAAATATTAGCTTTTTTGGTAGCTAGGCAAAGGTCCCTTGACTAGATATTGTAGGTGCTATATATATATTTGCTGAATATGATATGAATACAAATTAACAAACCGTGCACATTTTAGCAGTTTGTATGCATATTTTTGTAGCAGACATTGTTATAATACAAACCTTCCGGGTGTTGCAAAACACAGCTTGAAAGAAGAGAATTTCGTTTTCGCGCGTTGAAAGAAAAATTGGTCAGTGTGCGAAATTAGGTACCTCCAGTATTTAACAATTTTAGATTTTATAAACATTTTCAAAAGTTCGAAAAATCAGCATTCAACGATAATTTTCACAACCACATCAAAAACGAAGTTGTCTTCTAATAATAAAGTGGGATTTAAACAACACATAATATGTATTACTATAATATGGACAGAAGGTTAATGTGAATAAAACTGAAATGGTATTGGGTCGATGGCTTATATATTCAGTGTAGTGTAAAAATTGCTGGTGTATGTACATGTACCTCACTATATCCAAGATATAACTTGTGCCTCACAAACAGTCGGATTGGGAATGTTAATGGCACAAGTGCTAGATATTGAATATTGTTGTGGGATACAAAATGCGATTCTTGCATGGCTGACATTGCATTACAGCACATACTATAATATGTGAATAGCATCGGTGTGGTTTTTGGCGTGTATTGTATGGCTTCAGAGTGTTACGGCATTTACAGTATATGTAGTTTGTTAGGGTAGACGGTATTATAAAGGGCATGTGAAAAATTGCATAGACATTTGATTTACCAACTACCTTGCGCATACCGCCTAACACCAGTGTAGTTTGTGCCGATTTAATATCTTGCACTTTAGATTAGTATGTGACGTGTTGTACAAGCACCGTTTACTTCTAAGGATTCATGGACACATTTTAAATTTAGAAATGTAAGTAAATGTCATTAAATTTTCTTAATAATATAAATATAATATACATACATAAGGGCTTACTTCATATTAATATTGTGCAGTGATTGGTATGGCACAGGGTAGTTGGTGACTTCAAATGTGATGGAAATGTTCATTGTGTAAAGCACTATCTTAAAGCTCGTTTGGTAGAATTGTAGACGGGAAAATGTAAATATCCAAAAGGAAAAAAATACTTAACCGAATTTTACACGTTAATGTTGTTAAGTGAGTGATACGTTTTACACCCTTGTAGATGAGAAACGCTTTTTTAAAGAGTCCAATGTAAAGTAAGCCATCTCTGCTTGTAATACCACATTCCTACACTAATACATTGTGCTCTGTCTTCTCATAGATATGCAATTAATGAGCTATACATGCATTATATTTGCAAAGTGTTAACACATAATGTTGTGTGTCCCACTGTGTGGAGTTGGGCAGGAGCATTAGCCTTATCATTTTATTGTAAACATGGGACTGACGTTGATAAGTATTTTGGTTTGTTAAAAACAGAATGAACGATTAAGTAGGTGCACATTGAAATAGTGGTGTAAGTTGAGGGAGATTGCATATTATCAAACGGTGAATGCCAAAATTTCTATTTTAGACGTAACTCTTCACGAAATCAAAACTTGAAAAAAATAGCAAGAAGTCCATAGGAATTCAACATCTCAGATACAAGGGTTAATTGCCAGATTAGTACATATATATTGACTATTGCTCCTGCCCAATCTCTCATAGACTAGGTATTGGTGCTCTATGTAAAATAAACTGCTCCTAGATTACTTCACACAAATATGTCGTAATCAAACCATTTTATCAATGTAAGATATTTTCGTAAGGTATTTAAAATTTTTTTTGTCATTGTCAATTACTAAACCACATGCTATATATGTTATAATGATAAATATTCCGTGGGGCTTGTGACTTTTTATACCTCAGCTAATTAATAATATTGACTAATTAAGAGTGTCTCAGATAATTCATATATTGATATATACCTTTGCTTTATCACACTTGCCAAACCGTTTTTTTTTATTCAATAATATTTGTGTGTAGAGATGATTTTCTTAAGAATACACACTATTTTATACTTATGGACTTTGTGAGATCAGGTTTAGTGTGTGTGTATAGTACCCCAGAATCTGTTCATTGTCGTACCCAGAGTGGTGTGCTGACAGTCAAATTTTAACCAAGGGTACAAAAGAGTCCTACATCGCAATCCAATACTACTACGAAAGACCGAAAAGTATAAGAGGATCAGTATAATCGAAATTGATAACGGTTTTGGGTATTATGAATAATATGCTAAACCAAATTTCACTGTACATTGTAAGTTTTCTTATGTATGGGCAGGGGTAGGTATTAGTATTAGTTGTCTATGCGTGCAAAGTTCTAAACTTTCTTAGACACCCTAGCAGCAATCTTTAATAGACTTATTGTATAGTTTATGAACTGATGTACAGTATCCTTCAGCAAATTAATATGAACAAAAAATCAGTATTGCACGATTGTAAACGAGTAACTTGTATTCAAAATTTCAATGCTTGTTGTTAGAAGGCCTCAATGTAATGTGTACACGACATAAATATGGTGAAAACGACGAATGTTTCTTTTGCTGGATGACACAGTATAAAAATGTTCTATTTTTGTGCAAAAAATTTATGTAAATGTTACGCGGCTAGACGTATTTTGACTGTGATGTTTGCAAGCTTTCGAGTAATTCATTATTTACCTCATATTAATTGTTTTTCTCTATGTTTTATGTGCCTTTTAATTGATTCGTTGTGTAACACGTTGGTTGTTATTACTAGTTGACCATTCAATCTTTAGTTAGTTGCTGAACGTGTTGTATTAATATTCTGCAGTTGCTGTTCGGTTTACGTAGTAACCTATTATTTATGTATTGGCCTCAAGTAAATGGTCGTTCACTTGTACTTTTAAGTGCAGACAATGCTTAAGTGCGTCATGCAAGCTTTAGTTGACTAAAATAAGAAATAGAGGAAAAGCACGTTAGCACATAATGTAGGTTTCAGAAAATATTGAATTTGTATCCCTTTTTTTGTTTGAAAGTTAGTTCATGCTTTAAATTGGCCAGTTTGGTCTTTAGAGATTGGGCATTTCATTATTAAGTTTTACAAGAGTTCTTTTGATAAATTAATATTTTCTTCGAGTTCCTAAAAAAGTTCTAATCACAATTGAGTGTTACTACTACCAATTTTCGTAATGTTTTGATTTTAAAATACAGTTTGCACTGAATAATCGGAATTCTAATTTGGTGTGAAATAAAGTACAGTTAGCTCTGAATTACAAAGGTTGCTCGGAAATTCGACGCATTAGAATTCGAGCTATTAGGGAACAACTGTAGTTTGTTATTTTAATTTAAAGTACAAATTTGTTAAGGTTTTCATTGTTGTGCAATAACCATGGTGTTTTTTCTATGTCACTTGATATAAGTATTCATATTGTATGTTATACTAAAAAATTTTGTTGTATTTTCAAATTATACACACTGCTATTTACAAACACACTTATACACATAAATTCAATGTATTGAATGTTAGTTTAGCCTTGCTGCTTCCACAGATAATTTTGGTTAGGGGTTAGGCTGAAAATGTTAATCATGTGTGAATTTTTTGTATATGTTTTCAAAGGTTATGTTTAACTGTTCAGTTCGAAGTTTGAACACTGGGTAAGATGAGAGGTACTGGTAAAAATACAAAACTATGTACGGTATGAAATCAACACATCCTTCCTGTAAGTGATGATTGGAAAGTAAGTTTCCAAAGAAACCCTGTGTTCACATTTAATATTTTTACTAGTATCTCTTCCATTGATATTAATAAATCATTTGCAATTATATGTTTAAGATTAACTGCTAAATCCACGTTAATTTCTTCATATGTACATTAATGTTTATTGATTCACCTTGTATGCCTGTAGCAGTATTAGGTAGTAAGGGCCTTAAATTTATAGTGTAATCTGTAAGCTTTAGTTCCAGTTCTGTCATCCTCGTAATTATTCCAGACAGAAAAAACCATTTTCTGTTTCCTTTTTGGGGGGGGTAAGGTTAAACAGTAACGTTTCCTTATTTTGTTTTGTGAGAGTTCGTTCAGATATGAAATTAAGAAAACACAAAGCATAACTTCAGAGTAAAAGTAATACATGTCAGTTACCACTGTAAAAGCATAGAGTTAATCAAGTTTTCATGTGAAAGCACACCTTCAAGGTCACCTAACGTTAATTTTTCAGTTGGTTTGTTGTAAGATTATTATATATATGTGCATATGTTGTAACTGGAAAACCAGATCTTTCTTGGGAGATTTTTTACGTTTTTTTTTATTATTCCATTACAATTTACGGCTTTGACACCATTTCCAATGACCAAGTTGATAAGTATTTATTCACTTATTTTACAATTATTATGTTACAAATTTATTGTCATTTTTGCACATATTTTTTTATATTAATAACCATGACAGGAATCAGCTAATGTGTATGTCAGTATAAAAACAAGTGCTCTTTCATGTTCCAAAATTGGTCTAAAAAAAGAATTGTCCCACAAACGGGAATCGTCGAATTATTTTGGCATTCACGTTTTCCATCATACAGACGTGTTTGGTACAAATGTGTGAGAGAAACTTGCTTTTATGATGGCATGGAATATCACCTGATTTATCAGTCTGATATGAATATTAATCAATGTCATGACAGTTGCCTTAATTACTAGTAGATTATGCAGATTGTAAATTGTTCACACCGAGGGAAGGGTCCGCTACACCTAGATTAACCTCTTTGTACTTTTTGATCGAGATTACATTTCGGAAGTTTTAAAAGAGCCAAAGTTAACTTTAGGGCTTACATCAAGCCAGTGAAAAGAAGCAAGGTTGGACTCTTGAGATGTAGTGGACACTTGACTTTATGTGATTTTGTGGCCCTCCATGTTTATATGGTAATGGGTAGTTGTTTAGTCTTCCAGTGTTGATAATTCACCGCCAGGAACCTCGTTCTGGCATGGTCTCCCAGGTAACCGTAAACTTATGAATATACTGTATAAAGCTGGTCCTTCAAATTTCCCTTAATTTTCTATAATACTTTCGGTCATTGAAAAAAGAAATTATTTCACTGTCTAATCATTACTGGGCTAAGACACGAAGTAAATTCATCAGATGGTTACAACTTCAAAAGATCACAGTTAAATTTAATACATGGATCAAATTGAGACCCGCATCTAGTTGAGACATATTTGAGGGACCTTAAGCTGGTATAATACACCGTGTTCTTTACATTTGTATTTTGTATCAAATATACTACGTGGTAATGATGTTTGGTATATGGTCACACAAGTTAGAATCTAGTTCGCCACTTTAAGATTTACAAATAAGAGCAAATATTGTAGAAATTATTGTAACTAGTTTGTGGTTTGAAATTTAAAAAGTAATGGCTTCATAGAGAAATGTTGTTCATCTGGGGTCTTGTGGTATTTTCTTCTTAAAATTTGTCAAAGTTGTGTTTTAAAATAGTTAAATTAATTTTGGATTCCAAGAAATGTAAATTATAAAGGTCCACGGGGTAAAATGTAAGGAAGCAATTTAGGTACTGGAAAGGCATTACACTTCCTCGTTTCAGAAAATACATTTTTTTATGTAAAGAACAAAAGGATATGGAATACAACATGTAAAGAAAAAATATCAAGTTTTTGATCAAATGTTTTATATTTGAAGCAAAAAGCGTTTATAAGTTTTGAAAATGTATCCACCAGATGTTACAAAGAAAAATTCACGCAAACTGAAAAAAGGAAAATTATTTCTGTAATTAAATATCATACAAAAGCCAACAATATTGCAATCAGAGAAAGGTCAATTTGTTTTACCCATCTAATTCCAGTGGTGTTTACAAAAGGACAGTGTCAATTTATTCTTGTGATATTGCAATTATATGTAAAAAAAATCTGGTGATTAATAAAATTTCAGAGTGTTTAAAAACGGCGCTTTATGTATTTTATTTTCAAAAATTAAGAACAATTCATTACGTTTCCGTTTCTGTCGTTATTGTATTTTTTTTCTTTTTCTGAGCCAGGCACGTCACTTTTACCCCGCGCTGGCTTAAATTTTGATATTGTTACTTGTCTAAAAAAGAAGACGACTAGTCCAGATTTCTTCATGTACATGTAGAGCACATCAGTAATTAAATAATTTAGTACTGCCTTGATTTTCCATTCAGTCGAATTTCCTCAAAATTTGTTACTGTCCATTTGGTAACCATACACTGGTTAACAAAACTACATTTATCCAGGATTGGTAAAGTGTGCACGGGGTAGGGACGGTGGGGCCAAAGGTGGGATTTGTGTAGTTGGTGAAGAAACTGAACTGAAAAATTAACAGTAAGCCACAACACTAATATAGATACAATAGACTCTGATCCTAAATTTGATAGACAAGCTGAATCGCAAATGTGTTCCAGATTGTCTCGAGTCCCTGAACTTGATTGTTGAGCGGAAGCAATATGCGGCGAGCTGTTTGTCTGCGACATCAAGGACAGTAGTTGTTGGCAATTATTTCGTACTGTCTGTATTTAGGCTGGAAATAGAGAGGTGTCCGGAATGAATTTGGTCTGGATAAATTTGAGTAACATCCTGAATATTTGACCGAGAAATACCTGGGGATTGGAGTGCACGTAACACGTAACAGGTCAGTCTGGGTCTGCAGTTGCCCCCGGATATATCGATATTTTGGTGCGGTAAAATAGCATCGATATAAGCGGGATATCGATATAAGTGGAACAATTAATATGAGGGTCTATTAACTTGGTGCAGAAAAAAAGTATCGATATAAGCGGGATATCGATGTAAGCGATATCGATATATCCGGGGAGGAGTGTATGTAGTATTAAATGTTATTATTACCCAGACTGTAAATAGACAGCAGTAATGAACTTGTACATAATTCTCTTAATTAGAACATTCATAACTATTTTCAAAG
Organism: Haplosyllis anthogorgicola; assembly: GCA_038406195.1. Lineage (NCBI taxonomy): Eukaryota > Metazoa > Annelida > Polychaeta > Phyllodocida > Syllidae > Haplosyllis > Haplosyllis anthogorgicola. Next base: position 14,694 of record JBCAUI010125096.1, read on the forward strand.
TACTGTAGAAATAAGTGTGGTTGATAGATACTGCAGATCAATAGCTTTTCGGATGATGGCCCGTAGATGTACATTTGGAACTTGTGGTTCAGTTATTGTATAAATTAGCATTACTAATTAACATTTTGCCGTGTACATGTATTGTTAGGAAATTGTTAATTTTTTACATAAATTTTGACGATTCGTAATGAAGTCTTCTTCGTCATTTCGCGTGATATTTTGTAATGGGTACCAGGGATGGAATTTTAATCAGTGTACTTTAAATTAAAGGGCAATGAGTCCATGTCGTAACCTAATGTATTTCCCAGGTAAAAATCAAAACCTGGAAAAAATAGCAACACTACATACCAGGTCAAATCATGCTCGCTAATATTGCGGTTTTGTCCAGTGTGCTTTGTAGCTTCTGTTTTGGTCGGTTTAAAAAGGAATTCTGTTTAGTGCAGTTACCATGGTTTCTGCCCCATGGTTCATTCGGTTCCAAGGATATGGAGGGTAAATCTGAGAATTTGGTTTACCAGATAGAAATAGGAGAAGAAGGCAATTTCCTCATGCCCTTAAACTTGGGATAAAAGATGGTAAGTGTTCTGTTCAGAATGCTACCCTATTGTTGATTATGGATTGTGGATTGTGTTTGCTTTACGGTTGAAAGTTATTGGTTTTCATGCTTACGGTTGTAGTGCCATGTGCACTGGCCTGAGATCATGTTTTACAGCTTGTGGTGCTGGCTGATTTAGCAACTAAATGTATTGTCGTTTATTGAGATAAATATTATATTGAGATAAATATATATATGAAGTTGATACAGCAAGGCTAGGCAACTACTGAAAACAGAAAGACTTGGCTGTCGCAAGACAATTTAGTTGATAAGTAGGGAGCTGTACAGAGAAGTAGTAAGTGAAATTGTACCATACATCTATAACCATGTGGTAGCCGTCTTTAATTAACGTACAGGGCGTCTTCATAAATTGAACGCACGCTAATTTTGGTGCGTTGGAATGAGCGCGAGTGTTACCCTAATTTGCGTAACATTACATTGTTACCGTCGGTGCGTTAAAGGCGATGCGTTTAGTTATTAAGACGCAATGCTAATGATGATACAACAAGTAAATGGGATAAAATTCCAGTGAAAAACTAAAGTTGAGACGTTATTATTTCAGTGGAGAGAGCGCGAGTCCTGTTCTCCTACTCGGCCGAGAATAATGACGAACTGACGATCGAGGAGGGAGATGTGATCACGGTTCTTGACAAGGAGCTGGAGGATAGCGGTTGGTGGAAGGGCGAAACAAACGGCAAAGTCGGAGTCTTTCCTGATAACTTCGTCGAGTTACTACCTCCTGAGGAGTCACATGTATGTTGTGGTTACACATTCTTTTCGTTCTATCTTTTTACACCGGTTTATTGGCTGGTTTATGCAAAAGATGCACTTTATTTACCCCGTAATGTCAAAATGTTTGCAATATCCGAATTTATATTTTTGCATGTTTATATAAAGGATTAAAATTGCCCAAGTTTAAGTCTCAAGTAATTGTCCCCTTGTATTCTGCTAATGGATAACGGTTGCATTTGTTATGGTTCCACTCATTGTATCGTTTCAAGGTTACTGTAGCACTAAATTCAGGGTGTATTGGGACTTGCGCGCACAATTCTTCAATTGGGAAACAAACGTCTTTACCACACGGCCAGGAAGAACTCCTTTTTATCCATTGTACAATTTGTATTTTAGAAACCCAGAAAGCCGCCACCTCCGTCTGCAGCAAATGTAAAGGGGAGAATGGAGAAGCAGCCGCATGTGGCGCATGTAGAACCCGTCAAACCTGCAGAGCCTGTGCGAGTCAAGGAAGAACCTAAAGGTGTGTGCACCAACGTCATTTTTGCTTTTGCATAATCATACTAATTACATGCACATTAGTTAGAATGTAACTGATTACTGTAACTATTTCTTCATGCTTTTGACGTGAGGCATTTTTAGTGGGTCTTATAAATATACAAGCAAGTATTGTAGAACGTAGTGCTGTAACCAAGTAATTTTTTTACTAAATAGCACCAAAATGATAGTAATTCAGATAATCAATATTAACACATTGGTGTGACTTGATACTGACGGTAGATGTTTTTCCCTACAGCCGAGCATCATCGAGCTCCACCCACAGTGCCTGGCAAGAAGCCTGTGATGCCGCCACCAGTCGGCAAGAAACCCGTCAAACTGGCTGATCCGAAGCTCATGGCGCAAACAGATGATCATAAAGTTAAGGAATCACAGAAGGGTAAATTTGAAGTGACATCTCGGTGCAAGTGCACTGCTTGTAGCTATTTCAGTGTACACGTTGGGGAAAAATTTACATTCTTGTAGTTTTTGCAGTAGTAATTGTACATATCAAAGGTCTGTAGATTGCGCACAAAGCTGTCTGTAGCTTTTGAATAATTGTGTAAAATATAGTGATTGATGAGCTTTTTACTGCACATTACAGATCAGAATCACTTGGATAGTGTGGAGACCACAGAGAAATTAAACCATCCAACAGCTAACAGAGCACGCGCACCTCAGAGAAGACTTCCATCATCTATACACAATAAGGAACAAGGATCGCCGCCGCCTCAACCGAAACAGGTAAATATTAAATAATTACATGTACATAATAGGCGTAAATGAACTGTTTGATAAACACAGCATGGTATCTTGGCCGAGGGACGGTAACAAGTTCATATGAAAGCTAAATGGTTTTAGTTTTGGTCTTGTTAATAATGTATTCCTGCTTTGGGAAAGTTTGCTATAAAAATATGAACTTCCCTGCTGTGCGAGCAGTCATTCTTGGTGAATGGTTTCGCTATCCTTAATAATAATTCGAACAATAAAGTAAGCAGTCAAGAAATACCTCTAAACCTTTTTCCTTTATCAAAACTTTTCATATTAGGTTGATGAGGAGGAGACTATGTCTGGAGACTCAGAGCCGAACAGTCCGCGTTTAAAACATAAATCTAGCCCGCGTGGCTCAGTGGTGCGTAAAGTAGAACCAATCGATCGCTCTGACAACAGACATGGGGTAGGCACATTCAAAGGGCATGATATTGTCTTGTTCGTAACAATAGACCGTAGAATTGTACACACAACGTTTCTGTTTATGCTTGCTCACATAGAGTGGAAACTGCTTTGGACTGTATGGTGATTTCTGGACATATTGCACAGCTGGGTGGGGGTAGGGGGCTGGGAGGTTGATTTGGAAAGTATCACGTCCAGAGCGAGTTTGACTTCTATGTTACTGTTGATTAAAATGATGTGTATGCATACACCATTAATAATACGTTCCGTGCTAGGTAGCTTGGTAACATGTCCTTACAGACATGTGATACATACATGTACTTTTAATGGGCATGGTGATTTTATTTATCGTTTTCCTGTTGCTCATAATCAAGTTGATTGGTTTTTTTTGCAAGACCCTGTACCGACCGACTACTCATGTTATACATATCACCCGATACACACCTTCCTACCCATCCACCCACCACAAACCACTGTAAACATGTCGCACTGTAGCATGATCAAACGGCATACAAATTATGTTCCTGCACGTCAACTATTTTTATATTTCATAGTTGTTTACAAAGTACTTAAGACATTTTAAGTAGGGCACTCAGGCACCCTTCTAACAACTGGTTTATATTTGGCTCATTTGGCATAATTGCCTGTGCACACTCACCCGGAGCACACTATTGATCATAGAGACTTCATATCTTACACACATATGCACCTATGTCCTATCTCAAAGCCTAGCAAAAA
>JBCAUI010125207.1:0-18457 GCA_038406195.1 Haplosyllis anthogorgicola
GATTATATAGAGAGAAATTATGCATGAGCAGAAGTTGTGACAAAAAGTTACAACTAATTGTTACAACTAAAAGTCACAACTTCTATGTATATATAAATATGCAATGCAATGTTGTAAAATACGGATACAGATTTAAAGTTCCCTTAACTGGTGACTTAGTTCCCACCTCAATTACACAACCCACCATAAAAACTTTATGGAGGATCCTTAAATACACCTCAATTACCACATGTTTGAACCATTTTGGGGTCATAAATTTACAAAGGATCCTTTATGCATCTGTTGTGCACTTTTTGAATGTTTTTAAATTAAAGTAAAAATATTTTATGGTAGATGTTTAGATACACCTCAATTATGGGTATTCAACTTCTCTTGTACTGAAATGTAAACAAAATGCCAAGTGATCTCAAATGTGCATGATTGGGGTGTATCTAACATTATTATCTTAATTTAAAACATCTAAAAGTTGCATCATTGATGTGTATTAAAGTTGATGTGTCTAAAAAATGTACCCAAAAACAAATGGTAATTGAGGTGGATTAAAGGATCCTCCCTAAATTTTTATATATAGTACAAGGAATAATTAGAGGTTACATAGATACATGTGCATAATTGAGGGGGATTAAAGGATCCTTTGTAAATTTATGACTCCAAAATGGTTTAAATATATGGTAATTGAGGTGTATTTAAGGATCCTCCAGAAAGTTTTTATGGTGGGTTGTGTAATTGAGGTGTATTAAGGGATCCTTGGTAAAGATTTTATGGTGGATGTTTATAATTTAGGTTTATTACAGTGATTCCCAGGGCTCGGGAGTTTTAGATTTAAAACCAAAAGTTGCATAATTGAGGTGTATTAAGGGATCCTTGGTAAAGTTTTTATGGTTATGTAATTGAGGTGTATTAAGAGATCCTCGGTAAAGTTTTTATGGTGTGGTATGTAATTGAGGTGTATTAAGGGATCCCTCAAAGTTTTTTATGGGGGATGTTTTTAATCTCCCGCAATTGGAGAGATTCCTAGGGTTTAGAAGTTTGTTTACATTTTAGTACAAGTGAACTCAAATATGCGTGATTGAGGAGTATGTAAAGATCTTCTGTAAAAAATCGTGCGAACACAAACTCAAACTCAAACAGAGCGTTTGGTAACTCCTTTTTCAATTCATGGATCGAGTCTCCTTCCTTTGCTGTCAACATTTGGCCTTCTTGCATGAAAAAGTTGGGAACGTTTATCAAAAAAAAATTGTACAGAGCTTCTACATATTTTGGAAAATTAGGAGACTTTTTTCCAGTTATACCCCTTTGGTGGCAGGGGCGGATCCAGGATTTCTCGTTGGAGGGGCGCCCCGGCGTTTTCAGGTGGTTGGAAGGGGCACATTTTCCTCCAAAACCCTATGAAAATAAAAGAAATTTGGGCCGCTAGAGGGGGCGCGCACCGGCGACGCCCCCTTGGATCCGCCAATGGATGGGTAAGATCATCAAGGAGTAGACTTGGAAACAATAATCATTGAATGACGTCATGCGACGTCATTTCTATTAGTGGTATTCAGATGAAGCCACCAAAATTATGCATATTCAGTGTTAAAATTTTAAAATAGCAAAAGGAAATCATACTGCAAACAAGATAAATGTAAATGTTGTGTATTTTAAACGGTGTTCTAAGATTTTAGTTTTAAAGTGATGAGATTAAGAAGCTGAAAATGTAATAAAAATTCCGTATGAATTCATCTTTAATGTCATTGGCATTGCTTCAGAGAGAAAGATCATGTCCAGTCCAAACCACATTTCATGAGCGATATTTGTAACCTAATATGATGTTCAATTAAGCTATTCATACAATGGATATGCTTAATTTCCATTTAACAGGAGATTGACTGTGAAATGGATCTTTCACCACTGATGGAACAAACAAAGGGTCGTGCATTAAGACTATGAAAACGCGCTGAGGATTTTAGAGCTTGTCCTCTGGTTTGATGTATGGATGTGATTAGTCTAATGTAATTTGTAAAGATCTCAATCTGAATAAGGGAAGCTATGAACAAAACCTAGCTATGAACAACAGCCTGTTGGAAAATAGTTTTTGAACATTTTTATGATTGCTTTTTGAAAATGATATGTTCCTGATTTAATGCTACAGGTCAGGCTACATAGGATGTCACTCTCTGTGAAGGGTAAAAGTATACTCAAACAACACATGTAAATCACTCACAGGCATACTGTTAAACATTTTAGCTTGAATGAGGCCAATTACAGTGGTTAAGGCAGTGGTTAGCACATGGTGCAGCAGATCAGGAGACACATGTTCGATTCCTGGACAGGGTGGAGATGTGGGGCAGTGTCTAAGTAAATCAGTTTCACCAGGCCAAGGTGTTAAATTAGTACCAGCCTCATGTGGTAAGATGGGATTGTGCTTGACATGAGGGGATGGTTCACTTGAGGGACAGCTCAAACCAAAGTTGGGTGAGTTCTCGGGTGAGTTTCTGGTTGGGAAGTTAAAAAATTGTAATTCTGCAATTGGTGGTGAGGGAAGGTGCAGCTGAAACAGGTAGGTAAACGTATTTTGAATCACTGACCACCCTCAAACGGACTCTTAGATGAGCCACTGGTACAGCTGTCTTGGAAATGAATGTTTCCAAGAACGGCCACCGGATCTGCCAATGATCCGCAATTGATTCGTCAGTGTTACTTCTATCTCAAAAGCTTGTTTCTGTTACATATTTCAGATTTCTGCAGGAATGACATAGTTAATCGGTGCATAAGGTTCAAGGAGTAAACACCAGTCACAATGTTGTGGTTACCAGTTATTATTGCGATACTTGGAGTCTTCGCAGGCTACAGCATGATTGATCGATTCGACCCAAGTACGTACTCAATGATTTTTTGAATTTTTTAATACCTGATATTCCAAATTTATAGCCCATAAAGCTTTCAGCCCATGGGCTAAAATAATTACAGAAGCATGGGCTTAAAGAATTAATGTTAAGCAATCATTTACACTGAATTATAAGGCCATACATGTATGAGATCTTCATATTCTACTTTTCTTGACCGTAAATCGTAAATGTACACATACCTTTTCAAATCATTACATCCATATTCTTAAGTCTCAAATCATTACATCCATATTCTTAAGTCTCATAAACTTAATAAAGAAGTTCGAAAGAAGTGACTCGTCAAAATCTGAGGGCAAATCTTATCTTATCTTCAAGCCCATGGGCTTTTACTCATCGAGTAAAATATTACCATTCAAAGCAGGATAATTTCAAGAAAGATGCATTGTATTTCAAAATTAAATATTTTGCCTGCAATTAATTTCAGCTTCACTGAAAGGTAAGAGGGTGGTGCTAACTGGAGCCTCCACTGGGATCGGAGAACAGATGGCCTATCACTATGCACGTTTGGGGGCTGATCTCATGATCACTGCTAGAAGGGAATCCCGTCTACAAGAGGTAACTGAACACTTAAAAGTAGATTTTGGAATTGTTTTGGATTCCCTGCGGGTAAAATCACAGTGGTTCAGCGGTATGTCCCTACGTTTAGTGCACCTAGAAACGGAAATGCAGAAATAGTTTGTGAAAAATACCAAAAATGGTGAATACGCACGAAATGATCAAATTTTCAATGGATTCTAGATGTACAATAATGGAATTATTGTGAGATGTGTTTAAGGTGTTTATGTTGACCAAGGCTGCACAATAATACATGTAACTATTTTACATTTGTAACAAGAGACTGTTACCTTTTACAGAAGAGGGAATTCGATCTAACCTATTAACTTTTAAATTACATTTCCTTTTACATAAAATGACCGTAACATTTCAGGTAATAGATAGATGCAAACAAGAAGGAAGTGTAGATGGCAACTATCATTATTTTGCTGCTGATATGGCTAATATGTCTTCTGCTGAAGCTTTAATACAGGTAGCATAAATTGCAGAAATAACCATGATCATAAATACAACGACACACCTATTTCATTTCCTTTTACATGAAAAATTTCATTTTTTTAACATTTGTAAGATCAATATGAAATGATAAAATTATATACTCGGCTGTACGTCTTTTTGCAAGATGGTGAGACGATCTGTACATATGATCTTCTTACTGCTTCTTCTGAAATAAACCTCGGAATTGATTATTGCAGCATTTAGCAAAAGCTTAATGGTATAAGAATATACTAAAACATTTGTCAAATCTGTCCGTTCTTTACTAAAAATAGATTTTTGTTTATTTTGTCTTTACTATTTTCCAGGCTGCTGAAGCTAAACTCGGGGGAATTGACTATCTAGTGCTGAATCACATACTAAATATAGATATGGGCTATTGGCATGGCTCGTCTCTAAACTTAACGTTGCTCCAGTCAATTCTAGATGTTAATTTCAACGCGTATGTGCATTTAGCATCTCATGCATTACCAGCATTGGAGAAAAGCAAAGGCAGTATTACGATTATGTCTTCTTTAGCGGGTAAGTTGAAGGTCTCACACAGGTAGTGCGCAGTCGAATTATTGTCGTTTTCCATTTTCTAACATGCAAAGTAGAAACGGCTCTTTCACTTGTGCGTTTAATGTTATGGCAATGATACTGGACGTATAAGTTTCTAACGAAAAAACTGTGCGCGCACGTGCGTTACAGCCTGTAGGGTCATAGGACATACTATAAAACTATCCGCACACTGTTTTAGAATAAACCCAGTCTAATCACGCGCGAACCTTAGAAATTTATACCTCCAATGACTGACAGATACGACGAAGGTGATAGCTTCTTGAGTCAATAAGTTTCTGTTTCCTGCACTGATTCCTTTCCATTTCAGGTGATGATTCAGCCGCACAACCGTCGGATGTCTATATCATTGTACATGTCCGTTCTGGCGGTGACGGACACAATCACTCTGTCAACGGGTCAGTGGAATAAAACCATGGTTTTAAATTCTCAATACAAGGCATGCAGACGATGAATAGGGGATCGCAATGCTAAGCGATCGCTTTCCTGTAGCCCACTTTTTCTTATTTTTCCTTCATTTATTTTGCGATTAAGGAAATTTTAATGCATTAATGACCAGAGGAACTTCACATACTGGAACCACAGGCTTAAATGGTCTTTATTTTACGTCTACGCTAATGCCTCGGCTATTGGTGTATGTCTGTGCCATCTATTAATTGTTTAAACATAATCAATTCAATTAGACATTGTCTCCATCTGCCTTATATACCCTTATACACATACATGCTGTCTATGGAGACTGTTTAAGAACACACAGAAAATGATCATAATTTCAGGAGATAAGCTGACACTCTCTTCCATTTTAACTTCCTTCCCCTTTAACCAGGGTCATGTCGTCTTCTTGAGTAACGTAATCTGAAAAATAGGTCTGACTAGTTGCACAGCTGGGTCAGAGTTTTCATAGGCAGGGGTGTGATACGCAAAGTAACATTTCCCATTGCCAATTTTTTAATCTGGCTCAATCATGGAAATATGACCAAAAATAGAAAATCCCTTGCGTACATTCGGGTCTAAAGGAGTTAAGGATTGTTGGTATGCACATATTTCCATTCAATAATGAAACTACTTTTCAGAAAAGAGCGAAAACAATTATACAATTAACTGGTGTTATTTTCTTTTTTCCTTTTCTGTAAAGAATTTAATTATTGAATGGAAATATGTGTACACCAACAATCCTTAACTCCTTTAGATCCGAATACATGCAAAGGATTTTATATTTGCTCATATTTCCACGATTAAGCCAGATTAAAAAAAATTGGCAATGGGAAGTGTTACTTGGTGTATCATACCCCTGATAGGGTGAAATCTCCGCTCATGGTTTTTGTTCTTAAGGAACAATGCGTGTTTTTGATTGGAAATGAACTTCAGAAACTAAAGATTGTATTGTATGTTTTTACAGGGCTGGTATCGTATTTGTACAGAGTGCATAACGTAGATCTACCGCCGAACCGACAATGGTACTGTGCGTTATCATCCACCATGGTCTGGACGGCGAGCCTGTGCAGCACCCTGTTCATCCTCAGCATGACGTTTGATCGTTTCTACAGCATAATAAGACCACATAAGGCTGCTTCATTTAATACCGTTAAAAAAGCTAAAATTACTATTGTATGTATTGTTGTATTTAGCATTCTCTTCAGCCTTCCCGTTCTGTTTGTGATGAGCATGGACGGCAGGTCCTGTGTGCCTCATTTAAGTAAAACATTGGAGGTATTTTACAATTGGCTTTCCTATGCAGTTCAATTTGCAATCCCATTCTTAACACTATTATCAATGAACTGTATGATAATACACGCATTGAGAACTAGATCTGTACTGAAAAGTAACCGTGAAATGAGGTCAACAGGTCAAGGTCAAAATCAGGGTCAAGATGAAAAATCATCCAATACGAGAAATGTAGACAGACAAATTTTCGCCATTTTGCTTCTAGTTGCGTTTAGTTTTCTGGCTTGTATCACTCCCCTTTACATACTTACTATTTACATGATGTTAGTTAACTATACCGCGTCTCCAGAAGCATATGCCAGATTCTATCTGTTTTATAATGTTGCACATAAGTTGTATTATACCAACTATGGAATTAACTTCTTTTTGTATGTTATTTCAGGCAGTAAATTCAGATCAGATTTAATGAAATTAGTCAAGTGTGATTGTAAAAAGCAAAATGAAGGTTTGATTGATTGATTGATTTATTTAACCGTTTAGTACCAATATACATGTAGTAACAGCGAATGCAGTGTCATTAACTACTCATATTTTCACTGTTGGCATATAAACGTGCACATGGAGAAACCCTAGGGTTGTCCCACAAATGGTTCCATATGGATGTAGTCTCTTAATTTAAGTTTTATATCATAATTTTTACAAAATATAAAATTTAGATAACAACTCAAACAATGAAATTAAATTAAAGCAAAACAGGCAATTATACTATTGATCAATCTGTGTTTACTCAAAATTCTCATTTATACTTAGAGGCCAATGTGTTTACATGGAGTTTCAGTTAATGGTAGCTAACATCGATATGACACTGATTTAACAAATTTACATGCAATGCAATGCATATGACATCAGTGGGACACCTAATTGTCTCATCTATGATCTATCACATTGGCATAGTATATGACACCTAATCATCAAAAAAAGTTAACTGATTAATGTTAATTTCTACATTTATCATAAACACAGTAATACAATTAGATACAGAGGCCAATATATTCACATCTCAAATTTGATCCGTTCAAATACTGACTATCTTATCATCACATATCCATAGTTACACACAATAATTTAAGTTTCATATTTATCATAATACTTTATAAAATATTAATTTAAATAACAACTCAACAATGAAATTAAATTAAAGCAGGCAAACAGACTATTGATCAATAACAACTGTGTTTACTCATAATACCCATTTATACTTAGAGGCCATGGTGTTTACACAGAGTTTCAGTTAATGCTAACTAACATCGATGTGACACTGGTTTAACAAATTTACATGCAATGCATGGGACACCCAATCGTCCCATCTGTGATCCATCACATCGGTAAATTATATGACACCTAATCATCATATTTATCATAAAAACAATTATACTACATAGGACATATAGCCAATACGTTCACATCCAATTTATGTTCCCGAGATTTGTACTAATTGATTGTGACACCTAATCGCCATGAGTTTCCACATGGAATGTGTACATATGTTTACATTCAATATATATCACTAGAACATGTACCGATTCAGTATGACTAATCATCATGATATTTTAATATGGTATATGTACTCACTTGTGTTTACATACAATAATATTTATCATTATTTATCATATATATTTGTTACATAAGCAGTACTTGGCACCTAATCGCCTTAAATTTGTCCTCTCTTCAGGGCACCTGAATTTTCGCATCACCCACACTGAAGATATCTTGGTTATATAATGCATAATCACTTGCTCACATATCATAATAATCAATAAATTTGAAGTATCTTCCAACAATGTGTTTACATTCAGCAATAACTATTGTACATATTGACATAGAAATTAATATTATCCAAATGTTACTAGCACTTGGTTGATGGGGTTTTTTTTCTTTTTTCTTTTAGGAATTATTATGCCAAGTTTGTCACTGATACATAGCTCCCAATTGCCTGACATCAGTTATGATATATTTTATGTCACAGCACATGTTTCCAATTAAAGTCTATGTTGTCTTAATTCCATCACAACATTGTTAGTTAGGGTGTGTTTACACAAAGTCTTGATATTTAATATCATCCAGAGGTTAGTAGCACTTGGATGATAATGTTTTTGGGATTATTATGCCCATTAAATCATTTTATACACATGCCTTTTTCTTATGTCTTCGCAGCTGTTCCAGATGGACAAACTTCACACCACATATGGTACACATATATTTTGGGGGTAAATGATGCTGTTGGTGAATTTTAAATAAATGTAGATCTGTGGTAGTATATACACAATGCTTACAGGGATGTTGAATACCTTCATGCACTTTTACATGTCGTGCAAGGCAACTGCTGCATTTATATCCCTTTTTACATACTCGGTGCATACAGGAGAATTTAGCATGACGTTGATGAATCACTGCATGGGATGTTAGTTCACTTTTGAAGTAATAAGTTTTTCCACACTGGGAGCATTGGTAGGTTAATCGCTGATGAGTATACAAATGACAGTGGTGACTGCTGGGTGTGTTGAAAACTTTTTGACATTTACTGCAGACAAGTTTAACCTTATGTGTTTTCAAATAATGTGCTTTCAAGGCCTTTCTATTGATACACCTCACCTTACATATATCACAGAGAATGTAGCATTTAGACCGACGCTTTGGTAAGCTTATGGTTTTTATGCTTACCTTTGTTTTAATTGTTTGGCCTGTTCCTTTTGATGTCCAGTGGAGTTTTTTGTAGTTGTTATAGTTGGCTTTATTTTTGACTTACTCCTGGTTAAATAGGGGTGCATGCAGACATCCAGAGGTAGCTTGCATACACCATGTGGGTCACTATTTAGGTAGTCAGCATGCAGCACATCCCTGTCAGTCAGGTTCTTTACTCCCTTATGGCCAATTTTCCACTTCAATCCCATTGATGTTTTCATGTCATCAAGCTCTTGTGCATTGTTGTAGTTAGCAGTTGTAGTCCCATCTATTAGTATAGTTGCATCCGATGAATCCGATTCACTACCTACAAATTCTGAAGTGTCTATCAATTCTGTTTCATCACTGTCAATGATTTTTTTTTCAGTTAATGGTTGTTTTGAGACTGCTTTACTTCTGGTATAGTAGGAGTGTTTATTTATCGCCATTCCTGGGGAGATATTCACACTAGTAGAGGATGTCACTGCAGTTTTATCACATTTTACTGTATCAGCCACACATCCAGACACCTGCTTACCACTTTAGGAATTACTATGTTAAATTTAGTCCCCTCCTTAAGTAAATTGATGTGAGTCTTAGTTCAACATAGAATGAATTGCCCAGATATGCAAGATGAATGTTTGATAGTAGTAGGGCAAGATCATGATTGTTTTCATTCAAATCCCCTTCCATTGTTGACCATATCCCATCAACAAAGCCTACTGAGGAGTGGATTCCAATATATTTGCTCATACCTAATATGGCTAACTCATCACCCCTGACTGTTGGTTCTGCCATGTATGTTAACCACTCATATATTTACAAGCCCTTTCTCTTTAAAAAGTTTGCACCGACTATTCCATAGTTCTCACTGTCATGCTCCATGTATACCAATCATTCCTTATGTTGGGCAATGCCAGACATGTTTGCTCGAGCACCAAATATGTTGAACAAATTATGATTGATTTCATTGCTTGTGTGATATTATGATTCTAATGTTATGGTATGATATCTATAGCATGGCAACTCACTTAGCATATTCTGACCAATTTTTTCTTTTTCCGGTATCTTCCTCAAATTCCTGGTATATTCCACATATTGACATATCTCTATTTTCAGTTCCTTGGCACGGGTCATAGCCCATTTATTATATTCATCATACGCCATTTTTTTCTCAGACAGAGCCACTACTATTCCATGGAAACACGTGGTTAAGGCAAAAGTAGGTCAGTTCATCTTAGTCATTTGAGCAATCGTGATTCACATCATATGTTGTTCACACACCATTTGTGATAAGTGATCATTGTGCTGACTTAACATTGTATGGTTGTGTTTACTTATAACAAACATTATTGTATTTACATATAGCATCATCATTTTACATGATAACAATTAATGATAGTTGTGTTTACAGGTAATTCTACATTATTCACTTTTTTCAATACAAATTATTTTAATAACCACTTTTTCACCTTAGTTGTAAATATTTTTTCATTTTCAACTCATTTCATTGCTAGCAGCAATGACAAATACTGTGATAGACTTTCACTAGAGATTTCTGTCGTGTCAGGTATCGATGTGTTTTTTTTACCAAAATTGAAATTGTTTACATATTGGGCTTGGTAACAAATCATAATTTAAACTATAGGCAAATTTAAGCAAATTCAGCTTTACCACTTTTTGAAAGTCTAGGATTTCATATTTAATAAATAATGGCTTTGTATGTGAGTTGATTGATGAGTGATCTATATTGTGTATACAATGTTTTTGCACCTTCAGAAGCTTATTATTTTCCGATTCACTTAACATACTACCCCATATTACAGAGGCATAGTTAAGATGACTGTAGACATGAGTGTAATAAATCAACTTTTTTGTATGCACCTCTAATAAATTCTTAGTGAGCTGCAACATTCTTTTATTCAAATTAACCTTATTGTACACATTGTTGAATTGTTTATTCCACCATAACTCTTGGTCAATTACTATGCCGAGGAATTTTGTCTCTGAGACATATGGTATTTTGAACTCTCCCAAATAAATATCATGGAAATTAGGGTCTTTACTAAAGGCCATTGCTACAGTTTTATTCAAATTCAATGATAATTTATTTGCCATAAACCAATCTGCCAAATTTGTCAGGTCATGAGTGAGACAATGGATCAAATAGTTTTTATTTCGGTGTGAAAAATGGTGGCATCATCTGCAAGGAGAATACACTTACAGTGCTCCAACGCAAGGAATATATCATTACAAAATATAATGAACAACAAAGGACCAAGGTTTGATCCCTGTGGAGTACCATAATTAATATCAAATTCTTCAGAAAAAACTAATTCATTTGTTGCTAATGTGTTGCATTTAATCTTAATTTCCTATCCTCCAGATAGTTCTGGAACCAGTTGTTTGCTATATCTCTTATTCCATAATTTTCCAATTTTTTAAATAAAATATCATGTTCCAATGTGTCAAATGCTTTAGACAAATCAATAAAAATTGCTATCGAGTGATGACCGATCTCATGTTCTTTTAGAATTTCACAAGTGAGTTCTGCTATGGCATGTTGACATGATTGAGCACTTTGAAATCCATATTGACTATGATAAAGTAATGAATGTGTTTCCATAAAGTTATAGGTCCTTTTAAACACAACCTTTTCTAGTAATTTTGACATTGTGACTAGAAGTGAAATTGGCCTGTAATTATTAAGTAAATTAGGCTTTTTGCTCTTAAATAATGGTACCACATCAGCAATTTTCATTTTCTCTGCAATTCTACCAGTCTCAAGTGACCTATTAAAGATGTGGACCAGTGGAGTGAGAATATTCAGTCCAACAGCCTTTAACAGTATATTACTTATATTATCATGACCTGAGCTACTCTTATTTGGAAGTTCAGTTAGGAGTTCTGTTGGATCAGTTGGTGCTAAGTACAGGGAGTTATTATTATGCTCAATCCATTTCAAGTATTCTTTTATATTGATTCTGGACGTCTTAATTTTATTCGATGTTTTTTTACCAATAGAGGAAAAATATTCCCCAAATTTATTTGCTATCACACTAGGTGTATGGTGGTTAATACCATCCACACTGATACACTCAATAGTACTAGTTTTATCGTGTATTGTACCAAGCATACCATTTATAGTTTCCCACAGCTTTTTAGTATTGCTACAGTATTCATGACACTTATTTCTGTAATATAAACTTTTTGCATGTCTAATCACCCTATTGTATGTGTTTCTATACATCCTGTATTTCTCTCTATCATCTTCAGTACTCGTACTAGATATACTCTTACTATATAATTTTATTTTAGTTGCTGTGGATTTTCTTATTGAAGCTATCATCCAAGGTTCTACTGCTCTATTCCAAGCTGGAACCCTTATTTCCTTTATGGGGTTTACATTATCAAGACTATTATTAATTTGCTGTAATAGATGGTTGTATGCTTTATTAGGGTCTTCTTCACTTAGTACTCTGTGGTGCCAGTTAATTCTGTTAAGTTTACCTATTACTTTTTTAATTTTTTTTTCCATAAGGCTTCATTTTTTAAGAACAAGTGGTTCTTGTGATTTATTTATCTTCCTCTTTATTGATACTAGTGAGGGAAAGTGGTCTGAAATATCACTAAGTACTATACTAGATTCAAAATTAGGCTGAAGTGCTTCAGTTATACAGATATTATTGATTAGTGTGGCACTCTTTTTTGTTATCCTAGTTGGCCACATTATAGTTGGCAACATAGAGTAATCCATAATGCTATCAATAAAGCATTGAGTATTGCTTTCAACATGACTTTTTAGTAAGTCCAAATTTTGATCGATACCAAATATAGTGAACTTTGTGTTTTCTTCTTTAACTTTTTCCAATAGGTGTCTTGATTTGGTCAGAAAAGTTTTTTGATCACTGTTTGGAGGTCTATACAGGGAACTGAGGATGATTGCCTTCTTTTTATTCATATGCCTGCCGGAAATTTCAATGAACAATGATTCATAGCTAGTTTCATCAGACAAATCTTTGCAGATTTTATATTTTATTTCTTTTTTAAACAAAATAGCTACTCCTTCCCCTTTTCTATCTTGTCTATTTTTTGCAATTAAGTTGTAGCCCAGAAAATGGAGAATATGCTCCTTTTCTTTATTCAGAAAGGTTTCGCACAATAATAATGTGTCTATCTGACTCACATTCTCTTTGGCACTGTTTAACAGTTCTGTTACATCATGCCACTTTGACATCAACCCACATACATTTAATTGCACAAACAGAAGATTGTTTATATTTTGTTTTAAATTGGATAACTCTGACATGTCCCTATAATCACATTTGTCATTCCAAAGTAGCTTACGCTCTGTGTGAAAGTCTAGTGGTCTGTTCAAATTATCGAAAAGTTTTTATTTATTTATTTATTTATTTATTTATTTATTTATACTTTTACTAAAGCACATCTTTAGTAATATAATATGTCATATTTACCTGCATAACCATGCATTTATGGTAACAAAACAAACAAGTGCTTATAAGTAACAATGCACAATTATTACAAAATATATACAAGAGGGTAATACTCACAATTTGCATTGCAAGAGATGGGTTGGTGCTAACTCCAATTATTATGGTGTAAATAATACAGACGTCAATGTTAAAATTAAGGCTTTGTAAGTGATGGTCACTAACTGGTGTCGACCTACAATTTGTGTTGTCATAAAATAGTCACTCATTGGTGTTGACATTTTATAGTTCTAGTTGTGTTGACTTACAGCTGGTGTTGACATATAGTAGTCACTCCTTTTGCTTGTTTTTACATGAAGTTTGTATGCAAGCATTGTGGTGGGTTTACTGAAAATTCCAATGAACGTTACAATCGATCCCATATATTTGTCAGAATTTTACACATCCAGCCTGTGCCCAACCACTTTGACTGATCAAGCACTTCAGCATTATGCAAAGGTATGCCATTGCCCCAGATTCTATCATAAGTGGCTTCCGATAGTATCTTGGATCCTGATTGTCACAGGAGTTGTAGGAGTAGATCATTTTGTGTAAACTTCACTTCTACACATGGCTTCACTATTTTGAGGCCTTTGTTTGTCCATTGCTCCTTTTCAAATCCTTTAATAGACCTGGATAGCACTTTAGCTTCTAATGGCATTTTTGCACAAAGGATTCTATCCACCGTGTCAGCATCCTTAAAGTGCATGGCTTTTGAGTACTGTATGCCCTGTTCTGATGATGTGAACCTGTTACCATCCACCTCGAAAGCACAGGGATGAAAGTTACTATATAGATGATGCTCCCCGAAGAAACATAGTACATCCTCATTTTGTTTTTCACAGCTTCTCATTGGACTAATTTCTGACAGTAGTAAATCCAAGGTATCCTTGGAGTATTTGATGTTTTTTTACAAACAGTTTATCACCAACCATCCTACATTTTCCCTTATACAGCAGGTGCTTAATTATGTGTTGGTATATTGGTCGTAGAAATGCTCAGTTTTTTTCTACCTCATCTGTATACAACTCATCTGCATAATACCTTTTGGCAGTTTATGCTTCTGCAGCAGTAGGTGATCCCTGTGGCTTCTTAGTGCAAATTCAATAAGAACTGGTCTTGTTTTGTTAATTACGAACTTGCCTACTCTCACTCTTAACCAATGGAAGACTTGCTGCTATCTGATAAGCAGTTGACGTATCTTTTGCCTCAGTTTTATGTGCAATCACATTGTTTATTGCATGTTGTAACTTGTCTGCATTTTCCCAAGCCTGTTCCTTGATTCCTATCAGTGTTAGACTTTTTCCTCGTTTCTCACTCTCTAGTACCTCAAGTCTCTCCATGATAACATCATTCTTTTCAACAAGTTGAGTGATTTTGGTGTCCATTATGTCTAGTCGTGTTTCAATAATGTTTATTTTAGCCACCTTTCCTTGCAGGTCTGAAACTGTTGCTAGTACATTGTTCATGCTTACTGTGTTCGATTGAATTGACGATTTTATTGAATCTATATCTTCTCTCAGTTGGGCATGTAAGTTCAGTATCTCCGATATTAAACTAGTCATCCTTCTGTGTTATCCTCCTTGGTTAACCCATTTACTGTAACTTCACAGTTATTTGATTCACCATTATCAGAAGGCTCATCCGGTAGCTCTGTTGACATATTTATATCAGCATCATTTTGAGACATGTTTTGGTTTTCCGTTTGATTTTCACCCCCTTGTTTACCGATTTTAAGTGGTCATTCACTTTCTAAGGACTAAGGGATGATGAGGCTGTTCTTTTTGCATTTGCACTAGGGGTGGATGTGCCTTCAATATCCTTAGTGGTCATTTTTGGGGATGAACTTGGTGTCGACTTTGTATTGTCTATATTATGTTGACAAGATTTCGACTTGGGCTTACCTTTTCCTTGTTCTTGTGCAGGTACTTTTACAAATGTAACTATGTCTGGTTGGCTTTTGGGTCATGGCCTGTCTTTTTCTTTATCCTTGCCACTAAGTTTACTGTCTGTGGAGGGGCGGGACTTAAGATTTTTTTTCTAATCCTAGTACCATGTTTATCAGGATTGCCAGGTATACTAAATAGACAATAATATAGTGATGACACCATTTTTTATCCGAAATATTTTCGTTGCATACATTCCTGCTTTTAAACCTTCATTGTTTTTATATTACCTCCTCGTAAAGGCAAAATCTTAACCCTCAGTATGTTAACTTATAATCCCATAATATTGGAGATATAGCACCACAGTATATATAGCCATTTACTGTGTGTTGTGTGTCAACACGTCCTTTCCATGAGAAAAAAAATGGTGTGAGGAACTGGGGAACTGGGGCATGAAACAATGCAATGCATGATGCATGTCAATTTAGCATGGTACAATGTTTACATCATGAACATTGGATCTTTATTGTTCCATTATGAGCACTGATCTGTGACCCTAGGCACCAAAACAAATTAGCCTGACATCTGCTTGAAATTCTGTCAACTAATCAAAATATTGTAAATAGAAGCAGTACCAATATGACATCATAGGCATCATTACAACTAGCACTGCCTTTTCAGTTTGGGGAAAACAGCGCAAACTAGTTTGTAAAAAATGATGTGTGGCGTGCAAACAGTCAGAGACTTATTAATTCTTCGCACCGTATGACAACTTTACGTTTTAAAAACACCTATAATTACTCCAAGTCATTGATGCTCCTAAGTTCATCAACCCTTGGTTACCTTAGAACACTTATTAATTCTCCAAGGTTTGAAGACTACTGCTTATTCAGTTTTAATTTAGCTGTTAGTTACATTTACGCAACGTTTTACGCACTGTTCACACTTTAGTGGCAGAGTTTCACACTGAAAAAGAGGGGCTCGTCTGGTGTGCGAGCTTGGTTACTCATTATGGGGTACATGTACTGGCAATTTTATGCTTAATGTGCTTATACTGTTAAATCAGTGGCGTTTTCACCAGGAAATAAACCATATTCATTCTTATCAAATGTGTTTGGTCTGTGTTCGGTAAAAGCAGGTTGTATAGTCTGAGTCACAAATCATAAACCCAATAAAAATCTAGAATTACTTCCAAACAAATCATGACTTCATAAAATTAACCTGTTGAAGAGTTATCAGAAGTAGAGAGGTAATTTTGTAAAGTAAAAACAGTTATCTGAATTAATATAATTGTCAATGGCAAAGACATTTTTACTTTTATGTGCAGATTTTCTTTGTTTTCTCCCAAAATTATTTGTTTACCTATGATGTCATAGGTAATGTCATAATTTCCTTAGCCAATCAGAATCCTCAATATTGGGCTTTCCTCATCAGGTAGCCATGGAAACAGGAAATTTCTTTTCAGTGATGGCCATTTTCAGCCATTGTTTTAGCCAGATAAAAGGAAAAATACCTTTGCTGCTGACTATTATTTTCCTTCAGATAATCCTCAATGTTGTACAAAATTATCAGAAATGTAAACAAAAAATTGTCAAACTTTTAGGGACCATCTCAAACACTGTTTTTCCTCAAGGGACCATCTCAAAACCTATGGAAATTGTCTAAATGCTATTTTTATGTTTGGGGACCATCTCAAACATTGTATCTACCTGAGAGACCATCTCAGAAGTTGTGTAAATTATTTGAAAACAAGTTTTATCACTATCAAACTTAGTTTTAGCTACAGGAATCATTCTAACTATTTTATACATGTATGTAATTGTGTTTTACACCATGTAAACTGTATATTTGTCTATTTATTCCAATTTATTGTAGTTTTTAGTACTTATTTAAAGCTTTTGAGTCAATTTCTAGTCAATTGACCCTGTGTAAATATATTTTATTTGAGTTTATTGCAGTTTTTACTATCTATATGTAATTTGCTAGCATTTCTCACACACAACACCTGTAAATACCACTATAGATCACACCTATGTTAGTCTAGACTACTTTATATTAATTTTATGTATTTTTATAACAATCTTTAGCATTTTTCCTGCCACTACCTATCCTAAAACTGCTGGAGGAGAGTACAGAGAAAATTTGAATGCCCTACAAGGTAAATAAATTACCCTCCCCACTTCTAGACATGTGACAGATGTTCAATAGACATGCACTCAAACCAGACATATGACAGATGTGCCCATCACAGCTTCAAAGCTTATACATCTTAGATCTTCAAGTACCTATAATAACAAGCAATTAAAACCAATCAAAAGTCTCCTATATAAGCTCCAACCATTCCAGCATAGCTCAGTTTGAGTTAGGACCAGGCACAAGGCTAGAGACTATTCTGCTGCATACAGACATCATATAGAAACAAATAAACAAGAATATAACTTCAAATGTCTCAGAGTTAACTGTTCACTAACTGAGGGAGAACCAAGGGAGAACCCAATTTGTACCTTTACAAAATGACTGTTCAAGCTGCAAACTAAATAAATGAAACCATGCAATGAAGGTTTTTCCAAATTAAAATTCCCTTAACTAAATCATCATATTTACCTAACTCACCAAATTTGACAAATTCTTGAGACAGTTTAATAGATATAAGGCATGTCTACCCATTGTTCTACAATTGCAATTAGGATACAGACAAAAATGGTGTTGTCCTTGTATCAGGAACTGCACTGATTTTGGTTAAGCATACTGATTTTTATCAGTATATTATACCTGCCAAAATTGGTATCACTGCCACACTGTAAATGGTAGACACGCCAACAATGGTACTGGTGTAGCTCTTACCTAATTAGGCAAATTAGGTAAATTAGGGGAATTAGCTGGACATCGAATTTGGAAATCCAATGATGTTTACGCAAAAGATAAGTGGCAATACACCTCAACAATTGTGTCCCTGCGTACGACAAGTTCTGGATTCGCCACTGAAATACATTTCGTATTTGTAAAAAAAAAATATATTGCGTGACAATTTGATTACTCTTTCCAGCTGATTGAGACGTATTTTCATTAGATCATCTGTAACATGGCAATTCATAATTATACTCAATTTTAGTGATCAATGATGCGACAGCCCGTTTACCCGTATTAAGACGAGCCCATTGATGTATCATAAGCCCCTATTGAGTTAACCCCATCCAGA